>VYZW01033912.1:7946-31339 GCA_013401315.1 Balaeniceps rex
TTTTTTCTTTTGCAAAGCCAAATATATGCCATCCAGGAGCATTTTATTTTACAACAACTGATTTTCATATGAGGAAAAGATTGTGTCTAGCCCCAAGCTTGACTGCTGTATTTAAAATTGGGGAAACAGATTTCAAGTATACTCCAAAACTGGGGGGTCCTTTTGCTATGCAGTAGATCTCTGTGTGAAGGGTCTAAGTGTAGAAGGCAACATTTCTCATCACTCTCTTTCCCCAAGGCTAGCGTCATGAACAGTACCATGATACTGTAATTGTACAGTAGAAAAAGAAATGNTGCTGCACTTAAATGCAAATGACACTAGAACAATACTTTTCCTTCCAACCCAAGGTCCATATATTGTCACACTTACAAGCAATGATAATAGAAATTTATGGACAAACTGCTTAGTAATTCTTATCCTAATCTGTAAACACATCAGAAATCTAGATCAGAAAAAATATCTTCAGGCTTTCTTAGAATTTTATTCTCTTCTTCAAATGCACATGTAACTCAATCAATAGAAGTAATATATGCATCATATTATTAAGAGAAAATAGACTCTTCGGTAGTTTCAGCAGATGTTTTACTCCAGGAAGGAAGGATCATTTTTGCTAGGTTGGCTGCTTAACATTTAAATGTAGTGTTCCTGAAATGTATCTTGTCTTTATGAAGACATAAACTACCAGTAGAGCAACACAAAATTGTATGAAGTAACATGAGAATAAGATTAAAATGACTGTCAAAATATCTTTTTTAAAATGTTTATTCTATATAGCCATCTAGCTTAACTCTTCAGAAACTGAAAAATAAGAATCTAGGATGTTGGAATTTATCATCCATATTTGGAAAGACTGACAGATTGGAGCATTTTTATTTCTCTCAGAAGAAAGCTCATTTGATTAGATGCTTAGGTGAACCATCAGCTGAAGTTTTGACCTGTAATATTATTAAAGAACACTGCAAAAGATGGATATTACCTAATCCTGCTGCATGAATAAAATCTAAGTTGAAATACAGGACGTTCAGCTGATAATTGCATTAGCCACCACTTCACAGTTTTCTAGGGATAAATGGTTAAGCCATAGTGATCACTGCACTAAACACGTGCATGCCTAGGAAAAAAAATCAAAATAGATAAAATTTAAGACAAACCAAATATAATTATGTCCTTTAAAAATTTTGATGCCAAAAAGGACTGTCTTGGTACATAACAGAAGACAACTCACCAAAAACTTGTTTGTTGTCAAAGCTTAAAAATAAGTAAGTAACCAGAGAGAGGTCCAGGTTTACTACTGGCAGAAGAATGCAGAACCTTACTGCAATATGTGATGTTTGCATCCATCTTTTTGTAGCAGTAATGAATTTGGCTCACCCAGTTAGTACTGCTGTTAGGTATCAGTATGAAAACTAATACGAAAAAAATGTTTTGGTAAGGGAAAGCATCAAGAAGCTCAATTCATGTTCCAACAGAAAAAATTAGGGAAACAGCCAGATTGGGGCAAGTTGTACAGATCATACACCTTGTAGCTGAAGAATATCCTCTATTACAAGGCTTTTCAAAAAGAATGTCATTCTAACATGGTTTTACTGAAAACTTCACTATTACTATTGCTTTCATGATGGCAAGAGCCATCATGATAAACAAAATTTACTGCCTGTTTAAATTGTACTTTACCAGGCTAATACAGCAACAGTGATAACTGCTTAGAAATTGGATTGCATGTGACTCTGAAAGTGGGACATATGAGTGAAAGCTTCTGCTTCTCATATGTTTGCAAAACAAGCTTCAGGGCTCAAATATAGAAAAGTAAGGTAGGGAGGTCTGAACATACGTGCTCTGGGAATGCTTAGAAAAATGATATGCTACATCAATGAATTGCAAGATGGTTTACCCCAAGAGAAAGTAGACAAGCTCACACAACTCTCTGTGTCATTTAATTCTCTTGGTTGCCAGCATGAGAACTATCACATTCCTTTAACTTCTTTTTCACCAAAACTCTTTATTCACTTTTTTCTTCAAAATAAGAGTTTCAAAAAAGCAAAAAATATGAATAGATGTCTGAAAGGAAACAACCAATTTTTTTCAGAAAAAAATGAGCAAGGGACTAGGGGAAGACATTCCACTAAAAAAAAGACTGTTCTTTTAAACAGCATTTTCAAGATCTAGCCTAATCCAAAAGAGACCACAAGCAATCTGTTTCCAGAATCTTTATTGTGTTCTGTGAAATTCTTTCTGTAAATAAACCTGCCTAAATTATTTAGATTAGCTTGACAGATTAAAGTTCTGTTTTCATGGGGTCTCATATAAAGCTATTACCAGAAAGTAATCACTTCTGGGACCACATTTCAAAAAATCTCCACATAAAAACCTTTAGTACTAAATACATAATCTTCCTGACAAAAACGTCTTCTTTCCGCCTTCTGCCTCCATTCTTCTTAGAAACAGAAAAGTTTAAGGAAGCTCTTCTCATCTGGTAAGATTATAGTTGCTATTATTAATCTTTCCTTAAAACTTCTATTTTTAGCAATAATTAATTTATTAGCAAAAGATGAAAGACATGAAAATTTGCACATGGTTGCATAGAAGTGTTTAGAAGGTATAACAAAATGCATAAGAAATCTATATAAAGTACATATCTTAAAATAGAAGAAAAACTGGAGAAGTCCTGAATTACTGACTCTATTTTTCCCCAAGGCTTTTTGAGGCAGAGTTCTCACTGGGGTATGTTGAACTGTGCACCAGAATCAGAAAAAGATGACCTAATTTTATGTTATGTTGAATAATGTGTGATTTCAGAAAAAGTCACTTAATTTCTTACAACTTCAGTTTTCACCTTTGAATAATAGGGACACTTTTTTAAATTATCAAAAGATGCTTCATTGAAGTGAAATATATATTATCTCTCTTCTCAGTTTTATGTTTTATACTTCAACTACCTCATAATGGAAAAGAAAAGCCGCAATCAATTCCTTGATGAAATATGTGCTGTATTTTGCTACACATTGGCAACTGAATAAAACACTGCTATTGCCCTCTCCTGCTTCTTCTTCTCTTTCCTACCCTGCAGGATCAGTTGGATGTCAGCAAAAATCATATTTATATGACATCTTTGAAGTTAGAAGCATGGTGAGAAAATGGGAAGTATCCTATCCAAAGGGAAGGAAAAAGGCATTGGGATATGTCTAATGGTGAAGCATGAGGACAGAGGGTTGCTAAAGCTACACAGGTAGTAGTACAAAAAGAGGTATCACAAAGAAGACGAGTTATTGAATCATTTTGGTTCAATGATCTAATACAAAAAACTTGCTAATGGGTAAAAATGCTAAATCCAAACTGTAAATACAGCTGGTATCCATGTTACAATTTAAATGTCATTATCTTATTTTTCAACTCTAAAAATAAATATTCAACAATAAATACAAAACAAAAACAAAAATGGTTGCCCCACTGTTCCAGGGAAATGGGTTTATGACAACATTCAGGTTTCATGATCCAAAATTAAGTGCTGACTTAGAAGCAGCTTGTATTTATTATTCCGCTGTGTCTGGCTATTTCATGTATTTGTGCTTCTTAGAATACAATATTTCTGAACTATCACACTGAATTCCTTTATTCAAAAACCTGCATTCATATTCTCCTCTCCTAACACTTCTGTGAGAATGGCTATATCAATCAAGATCGATCATTGTCAAGAAAATACAATTTGATAGAGAACTACAAAATTCTTAGCTGGATTCTGCTTTGGGAGCTTCTGGATCTGCTGGGGACAGGATCATCAGGGGACTCCTGGGAACCCTCTGAGAAATATGAGGGTACCTACTGCTGCCAGATAAGGACAAGGTAAGGGTAGACATGCAGGTGTGAGACTAAGAAAACTCTAGCAGCTTCCAACAAGCTGAATGAGGTGCCCATGACCCAAGAATACCTGCAGCCTTTGTTACAGATGCCCTACAATCAGGGAGGGTCAAGGGTCCTTTTAGCTGGTGCTAGGAAGAGGCCAGGTCTGAAGCACAGCTCCCAGAGTGTAGCTAACAGATTCAGGAGCACAAAGAACGGGGCCTCATCTCAGTTCAGACCATCCTAAATGTTTTCAGGTACAGTAGTGATGTGCCATAGAGTACATTCCCCAGCAGGTGTTGGAGCAGCTGCCCCTGCCAGGGAAGAAGCTTCAACCCAGACAGAGCTTCAGATGGTGGGTGCAGCCTGGGGCCTCCCCCTGAGGCTGGAGAGGTGGTCCCCTTTTCTGAGGAGGTGTGCTGTTGTTGAAGAACTGTGTTGCCAAGTGGAGGAGTTACGGGAGGAAATGAACAGGCTGCACAGTGTCAGAGAGGATGAGAGAGAGATGGACAGGATTTTCTCAGAGACCCTACAGCTTCAGAGACCTGAACCCCAACTGCAGTGGAGACACTGGCAGAGCCTGTCCCTAGCAGAACCATCAGTAGAAACTCTGAGGAAGGCAAAGGCTGGAAGCTGGTGACTTCTGGCACTAAGAGGAAGGCTCCTGCTCCACCTGAAGGCTTGCAACTATGCAAGATGTTCATTGCCCTTAAGGCTGAGGAGAAGCTGACTGTGCTTTCAAGTGAAGCATCTGGGCTGACTGACCCTGAGCCATGCAGGAGCACCAGGGGAAAGCGACAAGTGATAGCAGTGGTGACTCCCTGCTGCAGACCAGAGGTCCCTAACTGTTGACCTGACCTATCACCTAGAGAAGTTTGCTGCTTGCTGGGCTCCTAGATCTGGGATGCTGTGGGAAGACTGCCAAAGCTTGTCTGAGCCTTTTCTGACTGTTTCCCCTTGCTGTTCTTCCATGTGGGCACCAATGAGAGGTGGTGCCAGGGGCAACCTGGAGAGTATCAAGTGACTACAGAGCACTGGGGGTAACAGTCAGGGGCATGAGGGCCCAGGAGGTGTTCTCCTCAATCCTGCTGGTGAGGGGAAAGGGTGTGAGGAGGATGGGACTGATACTGCATGTCAACAATTGGTTGCACAGCTGGTGTCAGAAACAGGATTTTGGTTTCTATGACCATTGGACCCTGTTTGAGGATCAATGGCTGCTTGGGATCCACATCACAAAGTGGGGCAAAAGTATCTTTGCCAGTGGTATGGCTGACCTTGTAAAAAGGGCTTTACACTAGAAACTATGGGGGAGGGAGACACTTTCCAACACCCTTGTGAGGGAGTGATTGACAGAATTGACAAGCAAAGGACCTGGCATGACAGGAATGAAAGGGAACACAAAATCAACAGAGCAAGGCTTCAGTGGGGTTACCTCATGCACTTGCATGTAAGGAAGGAAGCGCCTACAAGGCACCGTTTATGGGGAAACTCCCCAAACCCATTCTGGGAAATCAGCATACTGGGGTGTCTCTCTGAAGTGCCTTTACGCTAATGCACGCAGCATGGGGAATAAACATGAGGAATTAGAGGTCCATGTGCAGTTGCAGGGCTGTGATCTTGTTGGGATCACGGAGATGTGGTGGGATGGCTCATATGACTGGAGTGCTGCAATGGAGGGATATGGGCTCCTTAGGAAGGCCAGGCCAGGAAGAAGAGGTGGAATTGCATTCTAGCTGCTATCCCACAAAGGGCATAGAGCTCTTCCTGGGGATGGATGATGGGCCAACTGAGAGCTTACGGGTAAGGATTAAAGAGCAAAGCAATACTGGTGATATTGTAATGGGTGCCTGTTACAGGCTGCCTGTAAGAAGAACAAGTGAATGAGGCCTTCTACAGGCAGCTGAAGTAGCTTCATGTTTTCAGGCCCTGGTCCTCATGGGGGACCTCATCCACCCTGACACCTGCTGGAGGGACTACACAGCAGGGAATAAGCAACCCAGGAGGTTCCTGAAGAGCATTAATGACAACTTCCTTACACAAATTATAGAGGAGCCAATGAGGAGAGGTGTTTGGCTAAACCTCATACTCACAAACAAAGAAGGGCTCATTGGGGAGGCGAAGTTCAAAGGCAGCCTTGGCTGTCCTGGCCATGAGATGGAGTCCAGGATCCTGAGAGGAGGGAGGAGGTCAAAATCCAAGATCACAACCCTAGACTTGAGAACAGACTTCAGCCTCTTTAAAGATCTACTTGAAAAAGTCCCATGGAATAAGGGCCTGGTAAGAAGAGGTGGGCCCAAGGAAGCTGGTTGATATTCAAGAATATCCCCCAAGGGCAGTCCACCCCAGCAAGCAGGGAATTGGGCAAAAATGCTAGGAGGCCTGCATGGATGAATAAGGAGCTCCCAGCAAAACTTGAACACAAAAAGGTAGTACACACAAGGCGGAAACAGGGACAGGTAAGATAGAGATGCTGTCTGAGCATGCAGACATGCAGTTAGGAAAGTCAACCTGGAGTTGAATCTGGCAAAGGATGTCAAAGGCAACAAAAAAGGCTTCTATAAGTACATAGGTGACAAATGAAAGACTAGCAGAAATGTGGGCCATCTGAGAGACCTTGATAGGCTGGAGAAATGGGCCGACAGGAACCTCATGCAGCTCAACGAAGGGAAGTGCAAAGCCCTTACCCCTAGGGAGGAACAACCCCACCCACCAGTACACACTGGGCGCCAACCAGCTGAAAAGCAACTTGGCAGAAAAGTATCTGGGGGTCCTGGTGGACAGCAATCTGACCGTGAGACAGCAGTGTGCCTTTGAGACAAAAAAGACCAACAGCTTCCTGGGCTGCATTAGGAGGAGTGTTGCCAGCAGGTCAAGAGGGGTGATCCTTCCCCTCTACTCAGCAATGGAGAAGCCACACCTGGAGTATTGTGCTCAGTTCTGTGCTCCCCAGTACAAGAGAGACATAGACATATTGGAGAGAGTCCAGCAAAGGGCCATGAAGTTGATAGACTGGAGCATCTCTTCTATGAAGAAAGGCTGAGAGAACTGGGACTGTTCAGCATGGAGAAGAGAAGGCTCAGTGGGATCTTATCAGTGTACATACATACCTGAAGGGAGGGTGTAAAAAGGACAGAGCCAGGCTTTCTCAGTGGTGTCCAGTGACAGAACCAGAGGCAATGGGCACAAACTGAAACACAGGAGGTGCGCTCTGAACATCGGGAAACACTTTTTCATTTTGAGGGTGACCTAGCACTGGCACAGGTTACCCAGGGAGGTTTTGGAGTTTCCGACCTTGAAGCTACTCAAAAAACATCTGGACATGGTCCTGGGCAACCTGCTTTAGATGGCCCTGCTTAAGCAGTGGGGTTGGACCAGATGACCCCCAGAGGTTACTTCCAACCTCGACCATTCTGTGATTCTGTTATATGTAGATTCAAAACAGTATATAAAAACTGTCATTATGATAGTCCCCATTTGAGGATAAGAATACTTGGGCACAGAGACAGGGAAAAAGCTTTTTATCTAAGGTCATCTAGTGGGCCACTGCAAAAAAACAACCAAAGGTTTCCTGATACCAGTCTAATACAGTGTTCACACTGTCTGTCATAATAAAATATACTTACAACAGTGTCAAGACTACTAGGTGCCTTGTACACACTTCAGTTGAATCCTATTTCATTTTTTTAACTTTAAGTGTTTCTACAAAACTGTTTAGCCCACACACATTTGAGTTAGAAATAATTGCTACAACGTGATTTTCAAAGGAACTTTGTTCTGTGCATGATGATCAAGTCGAGCTTTCTATTGAGAATGTAAATGAAATAAATAAAGTGCTTACATGCAAATTAGAATATCAACAAGTGGATTTAAGGAGGTTTGTGTCAAAAGTCCTCCTCACCAGGTCAGGACACAATAATTTCAATTGTGATACAAGATGAGGCCTTTCAGATTAAGGTGGAGGAACTTGAGAACTTTACTTAAATCTGAAGTTGCGGTGTTCCTAACCAAACTGAGAATTTATCTAACATGTCTATTTAGGATAATTTTTGTGCCATAGAGCATACATCCATTATGCAGTACAGTCACTGCTGAACAGTAAACTACTTGAAATTAAGTGCACAGAAGTAAACAAACAACTAAAAGTAATGATGCTGAACAACCAGGATATCACAGTTCCTACATGATATAATGTACCCTCTGAAGATGACAAATATTTTTGAGTATAAGTGAACATTTTAAGATCTGGAATTGTTCTAGACATTTTATTACTCAAAGCCAGTACCTAGTAAGAAATCAGTGCAACAGCGGTATTTTAAAATGTGACTTAAGCCTTGGTGCTTGTGCAGGATAAATTGAGACCTGATGAAGAAAATGGAAAGAACAATACATAATGAGAATAGCAATTGTTCTTCTCCAAGTATTATTTTTATATTTATTAATTTTTCTTCTGTTTATCATGAGATTGTGGTATGTACAAAATCTTTTCTGAAGAGAGATGAAACAGAGACTACACCGGAGTGTGGAGAGATATTTTTATCTATTTACATATATAAATATCTAAGATATAATATTTGTAGATATCTATAAATATGTAAGAACATAAAAAGATATGGAAAATAGTCTGTTCAAGAAATTAAAAATCTTAGGCCAGCTCTCCCATTCTTAACACTACAAATTTATCTCCTCTGTAGAAATTACAAGTCAATGAATGCATTTAAGATTGTGACTTTCACTGACCTAAAGTTTCATTTGTAGAGTTAGGTGATTACAACAAAATTAGCAATAATTAGGACTGGTTGGAAGGAAGAGGAAGGGATTGTCTGTGCTTTTTAAACATATTCCAAAGTTTTAAGTAAGGTTCCTTATTAAAGAACTTCAGTAGTGTACATGGTGAAATAGAAAATATGTAAATACATCTTGGTATTCTGAAGTACACAGTAGTGAGTCACTAACACCTGTATTTCTTAAACCTGTCCCCATATCTCATTGTACCGAAGCAGGTAAGACTGCCATTAGTAGAGGCAATATTCATAAAACTCTAACAAGAATGAAATGCAAATACATGTTACTATGGCCTTTGACACAATGTACAACAAAGACCTCTGCACAGCTTTAAACTATGCTGAAAGAAAATGCCAACTGAAACCACAGAGTAGTCTCCAAGTGTCCTAAGGCACGTCTCTGCCAGTAAGCTAAACGGGTTCATGGCACAGGCTCTAGTACTGCTCTGTAGTAATCCCTGGTGGTGAATCGTTAGCCTGATCCCTGGCATGGTTTCACTTCATGCCAGCTAACACTCCCAGACAATGACTTAAGAATTAAAATGTGCCAGAGCACATTCACAGATCAATATGGATGCGACCAGGTATGCAACACATTCTTTTAGTTTAATTCTATAAGCACACCTTTCTGATGAGCTTCACTACAGGCCTTGGATTACTTCAAATACTTTGAATTAAAAATAACCAGCTTAAAATGTTATTCTTAATATCCCAGGACCACAGAGACATCACATGAGGCCAGCAGAGACCCAGGGCCAAGTGTTATATAGCGTGGGTTTCGCCAGTCTGTTTCTTTTTGCCTCAGGTCCAGAAAATGTTCTCTGTATTATTTAGAGACATAGCCATATCTCTAAGTCTTGGAGAACTGGAAAAAGAAGATTTTAGGAAAAGCCAATATGGCCTTTGAACTCTGACAGTCTCTGAGACTCTCTTCTTGCTTTAATATGACCTTGTATGAAGCAAATACCGAGAGTATCAAAATACTATTTCCCCTCCAGACCAGAAGCATGACTGCATCTCATGCAGATGTACCAGCATTAAACTAGCCAGCTCAAAGCACTACACAAAGACAGGACACAAGTACTACTGTGTGCTTTAGTAGCCACTGTAAAGCTCTCATTCTCACAAAGAAGACTACAACTTTTTGGAATATGGCAGTAACAAATGAAAGATAAGAAAATGAAGTGAGTCACTTCATTTTCACAAGAAAGACAACCCATCCTTGATGGGTTCTCTCTCCCTTCAGGACTGAAAGACCGGGAAGTGCTTCAAGGGTGGAACCCTTTGGCTATGTCTACATCAGCAAATAGGATAGTCTGATAGAATAAGATCTGTATTGCAAAACAGATGGTATTGAATATCTGATCCATATTAAATCTCCCTGAAAAATTTATATTCCTGACCAGATCAAGCCTCGTCCCACATCTTCTGATTCCTTTTGAAAGGAATCCAATTCCCAAGCTCCAAGACCACTCCATAATGTAAACAGTAAGTGAGGATTGGGAAACCTCCTGATCTACATTAATGCAGGTAAACACCTTTTATCTACACTAATTACATCTTCTATATCTTTGTATTTTCATAGTAGTGATAGTGGTTTAGGGATCCCTTCTTTCCCAAGCTTCGTCAAAGACAAGTAGTGTTCCATCTTTAAGTACTCACATTGGAGGTGGAAGTAAGTCAATTACTTGTGAGGAACCACCTAGAAAATTATGACAGGAAACAAAGAAACTCCTTGTTCTAGTTTCCATGAAAGCACCATGGAAGTAGCACTTATGTAAACTGCAGTTTAGGAAAGCCCTATTAGATGGATAGTGATTAATTCAGCCCTACCTGGAACAAACCATGATTTCACTAATCTTGTGGTCCAGCTTTTTTTTTTTTTTATCATCACAGATTCTTTTATTATCACCATAGATTCTTGATGTCATGATCACAATTCAGAGAGCTTATTACAGAAAGCTTGTTATACATAAAGTGTTCTTATTTTTGTTTAAGGGAAAGAGATTGTGGTGGGTTGACCCTTGCTGGACATCTGGTGCCCACCAAAGCTGCTCTATCACTCCCCTTCTCAACTGGACAGGGAAGAGAAAATATAACAAAAGGCTTGTGGGTCAAGATAAGGACAAGGAGATAACTCACCAATGACCATCACGGGCAAAACAGACTCAACTGGGGGAAATCAGGTTAATCTATTACCAATCAAATCAGAGTAGGATAATGAGAAATTAAACCAAATCTTAAAAACACCTTCCCCCCACCCCTCCCTTCTTCCCGGGCTAAACTTTACTCCCGAATTCTCTACCTCCTCTCCCCCAGTGGCACAGGGGACGGGGAATGGGGGTTGCAGTCAGTTCATCACACATTGCCTCTGCCACTTCTTCCTCCTCAGGGGGAGGACTCCTCACACTCTTCCCCTGCTCCAGCGTGGGGTCCCTCCCACAGGAGACAGTCCTCCACAAACTTCTCCAATGCGAGTCCTTCCCACGGGCTGCAGTTCTTCATGAACTGCTCCAGCCTGGGTCCTTTCCACGGGGTGCAGACCTTCAGAAACAGACTGCTCCAGCGTGGGTCCCCCACAGGGTCACAAGTCCTGCCAGCAAACTTGCTCCAGCATGTGCTCCTCTCTCCATGGGTCCACGGGTCCACAGGTCCTGTCAGGAGCCTGCTCCAGTGCAGGCTTCCCACAGGGTCCCAGCCTCCTTCAGGCACATCCACCTGCTGCAGCGTGGGGTCCTCCATGGGCTGCAGGTGGATATCTGCTCCACCGTTAATCTCCATGGGCTGCAAGGGGACAGCCTGCCTCACCACGGTCTTCACCATGGGCTGCAGGGGAATCTCTGCTCTGGCACCTGTAGCACCTCCTCCCCCTCCTTCTTCACTGACCTTGGTGTCTGCAGAGTTGTTTCACATGTTTCACATATTCTTGCTGCTCTCTCTGGCTGCTGTTCTGCGCAGCAGTTTTTCTTCCCCTCCTTCTTAGATACGTTACCACAGAGGCGCTACTACCGTCGCTGATGAGCTTGGCCTTGGCCAGCGGCAGGTCCATCTTGGAGCTGGCTGGCATTGGCTCTATGGGACATAGGGGAAGCTTCTAGCAGCTTCTCACAGAAGCCACCCCTGTAGCCCCCCCCGCTACCAAAACCTTGCCACACAAACACAATACAGAGATCTTTTAAAAATTACAATCATATTCAAATAGAACTTTATATGAGGAAGTTGAAAAATTTTGGATCATTTCGAGTACTTCTCTAGGGTAATATATATTATTGTAATACTTAAAATAATTTATCTTTTAAACTAAATCAGAAATATTTTCCCAAATTTTTGACCAGAAGGCCATGCATCCTTGGCTGCTGATGTATTTGTATTATTGCCCAATAACTGATTGAAACTAAGATAACGTGTTTTAAAAAGCATCTGTTGTTACACTTGTTTATCCTATTTCTTTAAACAAGCAAATAAGTTAGCCATCAAGGTTAATAAAATTTCTCACTTAGAGATGTGCTAAACAGATTACTGATATCAGATTTCAGCAAAATGCTGCAGGGAAAACCCAGCAAACAAACACTATGTTCAGTACCTAGACAATTTGGTGACATTCTATGGCCTACTTAACACAAGAAGTGATTAGATACTGTAATAATCCCTTCTGGTCTTCCCTCTATGGATAAAAGTAGTGTGTTTTCTAAAGAAAAAAGAGGAAAAATACAAAATTTCACACTTGATAAATGTACTCTACAGACTACATTTGGGTTAAATTTTTCCTCTTCTGATTCTCCTGCCACTTCTGCAGTTCAGGCAGTACTAGTCTGAAATGACTAAGCTGGACCCCTAGTCTCTGGTTTACTTGCTGTTCCAAATATACCATCTAGTCCTAAACGTTCAACATGAGAAGCACTGCATTAGTAGCAATGCACTCCTCTCGTAAAACACTAGCAGTGTATGTAGCAGGCCTGAAAGAGCCTCTGCTATTATAAAGTTCTGATTACTGCTGAAAATAGTGACTACTGACATCTACTGCAGATAACTTAATGTCTCAAACTAGTAAAAGGTTCTGATCAGCAACAGAATATTGATACAGTGGGAAGAATATGTAACTCTTTAATGACAGATAATCCTGTGTGCGATGGAAAAGTTAATATATCAAAAAGTTAGTCCAAACCTTCATTCAGGAGAAGAAAAAAATATTTGGAAAAGTATGCCTGAGTACATCTCCCCTAATTTTGGACATTTAATTGAAATTTAAATTAGGTACTTAGATTTTCCCAAAAATCAGTGGACAGAGAGAGGTTCTTTTTGGTGGAGGGTATTAGTGAGTTTTGCATGACTGCACTTCTACCTTACGTAACAGAGTTAGGAGCCTCCTGGATGAACCTTGACTTTCCAGATCTTTAAAGCAGATAATAAAGATTAATGGAGACCTTTGTGTTTTGTCTTGGAGAACATTTCAGTTCTTAGGAAGTTTTCAATAACATAAATTTATTCAGCCCTCTAATTGCATGTCAATGAAAGGAGATGCAGTCTAAAAAAATATCTGAAATCAGAATGTTTTTGTATTATTAGTGTCATTATATACACTGATGACATAAGAACAGTTACACAAACTAAAATTTCTTAGCTTCACCATTGGGTTAGGTTTTTGTTAAGTTTGTTTCTAACACGAATGTTTTCCCTTCCAAGCTTTAGAAGCTGGGTCTGCATAGAAAGAATCTGTGGAAGCTGCACAACGCAGAGTAAAAAAATAATAAGCTTAACTGAAAAGAGCAGTCTACAGGAACAGTTATACGCAAATTAAACTGGACATTCTGGGGATCATCAGAGGACTGACCAACTTAAAGCACTAAAGTGAATCCTCAGCAAACAAAGGTGAGACAATACTAACATCAATGGTTACTGATTTTTCCTCTTTTTTAAAGAACAATTCAACTATTTTGTTTAGATGCAAAGATGATTTTGCTGTCTCCCTGAAAGATCTATTCATCAGATTAATATTCTAGCGCTTGAGTACTTCAGCACAGTACAAACATTTTACTTTCTATACATTTACAGAATAAATCCAATGATTAGTCACAAATTCTTTGCATATGTCCTGCTCTCTGCTTCCTTTTGCAAAAAGTATTTAATTATTCTTTGGCATGCACATTCATGGTAAGTTTTTTCCAGCATTCAAAGAATATTCTTTAAGTGATTAGTCTTCTTCTGATGAAAGGTCATGGCTGAGAAGTTCTCATTATATAAAAGAAACTAACAGAATGTGAAATGAACATACAGATGACACAATCCATATCATATACTGAAATCCAATTATCTGAAAAGGAGTAGGATGGTTGGGTAAACACCCAATTAAAAAATTGTTTTCCAAACTAGCAGTAAAATGGTCAAGAGTGCAGACTGTCAATCCCTTCTTTGCCATAGGGTTTTTTAATTTCCTTCAGCAAAACATTTAGCTGAGACTTAACTGCAGCTACTTTAGCAGTCTAAAAGACATTCAGCTGACATTAGTCTTCATGGTTGCATCAGGGCCCACCACAGAGACATCTCCAGAAAACTATTCATTCTGTCATAAGATATATGCCCAAAATAACAGGATGAATCACAGCTTGTTGTGCCTCCTCCATTAACTCTAGAGAAAGTCTAAAGAAATGGCTTAAATCGGACACTTATATTTTTAGATAGCTACAAATTGTCCAAATACAATAAAATTAGTGACAGTTTCATATTTTGGTTGTTTTCAGAATCAAAAACTGTGAGGTGTTCCAGAACAGAAACCAAAAGAGCAAATAAAGCACAGCCACCTGAGGTACCCACATAAAGCTAAACACTAGGACAATGATGAAAATGATGAAAAACAGATGCCTCATTCACAGCTGGAATCTCCTGAGGTCATGATCTTTCTCCCAAAGAACAAAGGATGGGGTTATCTTTCAAGAAAAGCCAAAGGGGGTATCCATAGCAGTGGTCATTGTTCATGCCATGGCTTAGCACCTGGCAGCAGGAAACAAGCCAATTTCTCATAGGTGAAGACTCCAACCAGATGGCTGCATTGGCTAGGGCTACACCCTTTCTCTGACCTAAGGCAGGTAGGAATTCATCTGGTAAGAGTCTGGAAAGACAGAAAGTGTAAATGGCTGCATAAATAATCAGGTAAGGCACTTAAAAGTGAGGAACTTCAGGTCCAGTTCCTGCTTCAAGGCATAGGAAGGAATTGAATGCTTGTGTCTCCAAGTACCCTTAAGAGTGGGGACACCACTACAGCTTCCTCCTAACAGCCTGTAGTTTTAGGTACTGCGTAATGCTGTGGCTCACGGACCTAAGCGATTTTTATCACCTTTTCAAAACAGAAAGAAGACCAAATACAACCACTGTGTTTAAACTGCACTTAGTTTGAGATGTGCAATCCCACTGCTCCCAAATTAGAAGTTACCACACAGAAAGTGTGGGCCCTGATCCTTTGAAAACCATCAGACAAATTCCAAGGTACAGCTTTTGGTTCTGAAGTCACCAAAGAAACAGTAATAAAAAAATCAAACAAACTAAAAGAAGACTATCAAAGATTGTATATATATCATGCTGACATTTATTTCCATCACTCGGAATAACTGATGAAAAAGTCAGCCTCAGACAGAACAGGAGTTAAGCAAGTATCAGAGTCCAGACCTTATCAGAAAGATTGAAACTGAATTTCAAACTGAGCATAAAAAATAGTATTATCTACTTCTACAATATAACATAATATTTCTTTATGTTATGACCACACCAAGTGAGCCTTCTAAAATTCCAGAACTGTAACTGCTGGGATCGTAACTAGGACACTGTTGTACATTGAGGAGTTAGCAATCCACACAACAGTTAACCTGAGTAGGCGCATGCCTGTGTTCTGTGTACTACATGTACAGCTGTGCCATCAGGCCTGCGCCGTGCTGTGTGTATCTCTCAGCTGCAGGAGAAGCTTGGCCCACCCATGGTAACAGAGGAGCCTGTACACAGCTTCCACTCAGTACTGGTGATTACACCACCTGTGTGTCCTTGCATTTATCTAAAAATGCAGCAAGAAGTTCTCATGTGAACATACCTTTTTTTTTTTTTTGACAGTAGAAATTATTAATAGAACTGTTTTCTTTTAAGAAAATCCTGTAAGAGCTCAAAAGACCTTCTTCTTTACAGTGTTAGCTTCAATAAATGGCATTTTAAGTGGAGTTTTACAGAATGTGAGTGCCCTTCTTATTACAATCATAATGAACCAGCACTTCCAGATGCAACACAGTAACCAAGACACCTTATGCTCCACTTGAAATACCAGTCTTTAGACCTGGAAATAACAAGCTTATTTCTACTAACGTCTATGGTGTTAATAATACTTTATCCAGAACACACCATTGTAAAGCCGTCATTTTGCTTTTTGAAATAAACTTAAGATATGTCCTAAAATGAAATAGTGAAAGTAGAAATTTTTTAATAAGTTTCAGGTCCAAACCACACTTCTAACATTCATGATGCTTAAAAACCTTCTTAAGAGTGAACTACCTGCCCCGCTTTTTAAAAGTACACAATCCCTAATATTTCCTTGTCTCTGTCACTATTTTTAAGAGCTTCATACCTAACATACCTAACTCTTTACCAATGTCATCATTTCTTACTCACATGACCAGGAATTACAATCTTCACCTGCTTTTTACATATAGTTACCAGAAGCATCTGCCTATGAAGATTGCAAACCCTCATCTAAATCATTCCAAGTTTGTTAGGAGAGCTCACTTAAAGTGAGGTCCAGATCAGGGTGAAAATCCCAGAGACCACAGTGCAATCTACTCTCCTTTCAGCCATTCTAAACATAGATACTTAACTGGATAATAAAAAATATATATGTATTACTTTCTTACACACTAACCTCCTTTTCTCAAGGAGCTCACAAGTCCTGGCAGCTGAAAATACATGCATATTTGGGAGGAGTGGCAAAGTGTAAGGGAGTTAAGAAGGTTTGAAAGTAAAAATTCTGAAGTCAAATTTGGTTCTTACATCTCTGTAAATTCCAACTAAGCCACAGACTCCAGGGAAATACTCCAGATGTCTGTTAAACACACATCAGGCACCAACACATAAAACTAACTCCTAATAATTCCAGTGACTTCTATTCTCTCTAAAATATGCAATGAGTTAGGGGTTGGGAGAAGACTTAGGCACTTTTTTTTCCCTGGAGCTGTGATTCCCACTCATCCATTTTCTTTTTTTTTAATTATTTTTACCTGCTCTATAAACAGGTACAACAAATAACTAGTATTCTTTATCTTAGCTTCTTAAAGATATATGTCCCTATCTTAAGGGAAACATATGGTCTATGAAAAGGCTCTTCCCTCATCTGCATGGTAACTAAGCACCACTGAAGGTGCTATCAAAGAGCTTTCCTTGCCCTACAACAACATGGCTACAAGGTAACATGTCACAATCATGACTAGGGAACAACTGCGAGAGAAAAGACATTATTTAGCTACCCGCGCTGGACTGGAAATTCAATGCTAAGTTTTTTCATGAGTACTTTTCTGTCCAGTTCAAATTGCTTTTACAGATTGTGATACTCACTGAATTCCTAGTTTGTTTTCATAAAAACAACGTTTTATAAAAGCTGGACAGTCAAAATACAGAAGTATCAAATAAAGAAGGAAGAAAAACTCACAGAATATAAAACCCACTACAACGCCTTGAGCTCTCACTGTCAGACAAACCACAGTTCCAGTGAACAGTAGATCTCTGTTAATTTTCCTAAATGACATATTCAAGAAACAAAAGCAAAATAAAAGGAATCATCAGTTCAGCATTTAAGAAAAACACATTTGATAGTATATTTTTAAATGAAATCTCCTCCTCCAATAAAAGTGCCATGTTGCAATCTTGTTAAGTCTATTCACAGTATACCAACTTGATCATCTCATTCTTCTCCTGCAAAAAACCCAGAGCACACATAATGGCAGTGTAATCAACATTTAAATGAATTCACAAGACATTGTCTAATCTTGTAAAGACCAGGAAAGACGTAACAATAAGCAGAATAGAAACCCTCTTCACAATCCTGTATGGATGAGCTTCCTAAAAGTGACGATCTCAAACTTTGAAATGAAATCAATGAATAGAGAGATAATGGAGATAAACAGCATTTACAGCCTCATCCAGACTGATGCTGAGTCTCCTCATCTTCCATATCATTCATTATAAGGTGAAGGCACTTAGCAGGATCGGTATGCAGGATGATTATTCACTTTAATGTTTCATCCAAATCCTGCTATGTTTATTTCTATCTATCTCATCACATAAGAGAACTTAGAACACACGTACATTTCATTTTTAATATGAACTGCATTTATTTTTTTGAAAATGCATTTGTTCAAAACAATAAAGTTACAGGTTTTGTAACCTCATATTTTTATATGAAAAATGGATATATCAAAACTACTGATATAATTCATCTGTCAAGATCCATGTAACTGAACTCTCCTCTAACCACACAAATAAAAATCCTTTAAGAAAAGGAGTACACTTTGCATCAAAGCCCTGAAAACCCAAAGAGTCTATCTGGTTGCATCAGAGAAAAGGATGCTAATCTAGCATTCACGATCTTTAGTCTTTATCATCTCTCGATGAAATACACAGAGCTACTAGTTCCATTTAGAGAGCTGCTAACTGCATTGCCTCGGAGGAGCAGTTTCTAGGAAGTCAAGTTTCAAGCTTTCTGGAACTCATAAATCAGTATCAACTCCTTATATTATACCCTGACATAAATGGGAAAAGCCTGTGTTGTGTGTACTACACTGTCATTCCCCTTCCCTACATTAAAAGTCAGTATAAAGAAAATATTCCACTTTAGTAATGTGCATAGTATGCTGTGACTGTCATTCTTCATGCTAACTAACATTATTTCCCTCTGGTCCTCTCAGAATTTATTTTCTTATGTGTAGTCTTACAGCTGAATTATAAATTCTCTGGAAGGAAATGTCTTTACTAACAACTTGTTCAGTACCTAAAATGAAATCAAGTTCATATCTCATGACTGTTCCAAGCCCACAACAGATTTGGACAAGGCACACACTTAAATATTTACCTTAAAGTGACATTTGTCACTTTAGCAACACAAAATAGACAAACATTGTTTTTCTTTCATTATAAAGAGAACTAAAGGTTAGGCTGTATGTGGTGGCATAACACAAAGGGAACAGACTAGCTTATTCTAGAGTGTTTAGAACAGAAAATGTTTCTCTCATGTAGTACTCATTCTGCCTGTTGAAAACATATGGTCGTTAGGGATTCAAGAGAGATGGCTACCACATCACGTACAGAGTATTTGTAGACTATCCAGAGTGAAGTCTTGTCCTAGGCAATAACAATTCCCAGTTAACCTTTGGAAATCTAATCTTTTTGAGGCTCCATTGATGTTACATAGTCGTATGAAATTTAACAACAGCAAGTGCCAGATTCTCCACCTGGGATGGGGTAATCCTGGTTATATGTACAAATTGGGGGATGAGAGGCTGGTGGGCAGCCCTGGAGAAAGGGATCGGGGGTTTGGGTTGATGGCAAGTTGAATTTGAGTCAACAGTGTGCCCTGGCAGCCAAAAGGGCCAACCATGTCCTGGGGTGCATCAAGCACAGCATAGCTAGCCGGTCAAGGGAGGTGATTGTTCCACTCTGCGCTGCACTTGTGCAGCCCCACCTCGAGTACTGTGTGCAGTTTCGGGCGCCTCAGTATAAGAAGGACATCAAACTATTAGAGTGTGCCCAGAGATGGTGGAAGGTCTTGAGGGCAAGACGTATGAGGAGTGGCTGAGGTCACTTGGCTTGTTCAGCTTGGAGAAGGCTGAGGGTTGACCTCACCACAGTCTACAACTTCCTCAGAGAGGGCAGTGGAGGGGGAGGTGCTGATCTCCTCTCTCTGGTGACCAGCAACAGAACACGAGGAAATGGAATGAAGCTGCATGAGGAGAAGTTCAGGTTGGACATTAGGAAAAGGTTCTTCACTGAGAGGGTGGTTGGTCACTGGAACAGGCTCCCAGGGAAGTGGTCATGGCACCAAGCCTGTCGGATTTCAAGGAGTGTCTGGACGACACTCTTAGTCATACGGTTTACTTTTAGGTAGTCCTGCCCTTTGTCCTTGCAAAAACTCTAAACACAGAATTAAATAGTTTCTAGCAGACAGCCAAGCTTATATATTCCTCAGATCTCAGGTAGCTTCATGTGTTTTTACAGCTTATGCAGAAGTGGTGATGCGTTTGGTAAAAGACAGCTCTGCACCAAATAGTAGATACTCTCCATCAGTGAATAGACAGGCTCATGGTTAAGGAGAATTCTGCTGTACATCACTCAGCTCAGGTGGGATCAGCTTCCCCATTTTTTTGGTTGATTAATGTCTCCCATGAGCTGAGGTACTCCTGTCTAAAATGTACACTGAACTATGTAGCTTCTTCCATGAAGTCCATGCACTACAGCAGAGCACTGATAGTTTGGTGAAGTTATAAATATATGCTATGCAAGAGCATCAGTGCTGGCTTATACATGCTGGATTCTTCTAACATTTGTGACTAATACTGATTTAATACACAATATTTCTGATTCTCATATAGTACAGCGATGGATGCATAAATAAGCTCAGATCAGCAGCTACAAAGATTTTTGACACTAACTCCCCACTTAGTTGAGATTGGCCTCATTAACATCTATATGACTTTCTTATCAAGTCATATTGCAAGAGTAATTTATATGTAACAAGTTTATAATGGTATTTACTTTCTCTATTTCACTGTTTCTCCCACTTGATCTGTTTCTGCTAACTGGATATGATAGAAAAGTACTTAGCCCTATGCAGTGCTTTTATCAGTACTCACAAAATGTTTTACAAAGAAGGTTTAGTATTGTGATCTCCATTGCTATCAACAGAGAAACTTAGGCACAGAAAGGTCAAGTGCCTTTTAAAGTATACTCAGCACACAAACCACTGAGCTAAGCTAACAGGACTCTTGAGCCTCAGTCCTGTACTATATTAATACAGCTACGTTCCCTCCCCTAGAGACAGAAAAAGCCAAAATCAGGTGGCTAATTACAAGTAACCACAGACAACCAATAATCCTTGAATAATCCAGTTTCAAAAACCCTGAATTATTAGATTCATAGATCCCTGGTAAGCCTTTGAAGTAATTAAAGCCTGACTGAGGAGCTAAGCAATCTTTAGCTCAAATCCTATGAATAGATTAGCTTGTGAACATAATGTATGCTGACTATTAATGTGCTATTTTGCTGTATAAGCAGCGAGTGTAATTCAGCAAAACCCTACCCAAATTGTACATATAACAGACTCACATCATCTTTATAAAGCTAAAGCTAATGTTAGGAGAAAGCATCAAGAAATGTGTTTTTATCTATTATACCAATGACAACATGAGATGCTCTAATTGACAGAACACAGCCAGATACTTCAAGGCTCCAAGGGATGCAGATCTGTGAATCTTTCCATAAATGAAGAAACGGAGCACCGTCTGATGAGGGCAGTCGAGTAACAGGAGTATGAATTGTTATTCTTACGCGAATTTTAAACATTTGGAAAGAAATTTTCTAGATTTCTAGAATTCTTAAACTACTGTTAATTTTGTATGTTTTAACACAAAATATCCTGAATTCTCCTCTTGGAAATGTACTATAGTGTCTAGAGTAAGTTAAACGTCCTTGAAGTTACCTGGAATCTCTCCATTGACCATGCAGGGAGCAAAGACCATTCATTAAATAGACTTGTATTTAAACTGCATGCATTGAGCAACCAAATGCTTAGGAAGCATTTCTTTACCGAGAGGGTGGTCAAACACTGGAACATGTTTCCTAGAGAGGCAGTCGATGCCCCAAGCCTGTCAGTGTTTAAGAGGTATTTGGACAATGCCCTTAATAATATGGTTTAACTTTTAGTCAGCCCTGAACTGGTCAGGCAGATGATCATTGTAGGACCCTTCAAACTGAAATATTCTGTTCTGTTCTATTCTATTCTATTCTATTCTATTCAAAATATTTATATCACAACCATTGGATGCTATTTGAAAGGAATGTTCATTAACTCATCCCTATGTCTGAGCTCATTAAAACCCTCAGCACTTCATCAGAATAAGAGATTGGTTTTCTTAAGTGAAATTGGACTGAACCTAAGAACTCATTTTTAATAGTCACAGTCACTGGATTTCTGTCAGTCACCAAGACTATAGCATCCCTTTGAGCCATTAAGTACAACTCAGCTTAAGTGTGAATTTGATGTAATGCGAAAAGAACAACATCCATCACTGCACAAATTCTTGGTCTTTTTTCTATTTTCTGCATCCATTTTCTGTAGGTTTTTAGCGCACATTTAGAAAGAAATTACATCTATCAGCATGTCTGTCCAGAAAAGACATCATTTTTAATGAGACTATGAGGCTAGAGACAATTTGGGCCACAGCCTAAACAGAGCAGTGTTTGGATTTGTCACATCCCTTCCTCATGAGGAATCCTCTTTGCTGAGGATTCGTTACAGAGCTTTCAAAGTACAGAACCCAGGACTTCAGACATTAATGAGTAGCAGCATCAGCTTACATTACTAACTGCAGTATACACAAGTGCCTTAGGAAAGGTGGGAATGTGTATTACTCTCTTAAGCTTATCTTCCCACCTGCCCAGGTCTGCAACTTCACACTCCATGTGGACACATCTTTCATGTTCCTTTCTCCCCTCACAAGAGAATCTGATGCCAAACAGGAACAATAGGGTCCATCTGCCCAAGAAAGGGGGGAGAAAAATAAAAAGCTAAGCCTCACAAAAGTGCAGCAGAAGGCCATCATGGCTACGGATTCTATTTTGAGCACTTGTTCCACCTCTGTATTATGATACAGAAATAAACCAGTGAAATAAGTTCAGTGAAATAAACCAGTTACACAAGAAATTCACTTTACATATTGGCGTCAACGTTCTGATTCCAAATGGCATCATCACTTCTCTATTCTAGTCACAAATGCTATATCTTCTCATGCCTTCTCTTTGCTATTCTAAATACCTCCAATCTTTTTGTTCCTTCTGCATTTGGAGGTCCTGAGGGTATTTCCTAACTCTTGGTAGCATTAAGACTAGTCAGGCATTTATTCATAGTAAAAAAGTTTCTTTAAGCAACCTGTCTCCTTTTCTAGAGAGCAAAAGAGGGGGAAAAATTCTCATTTCTAAACATATAGTGCAAACATTATGTAGTTCAAATTTAAAAATTCAAAACCCTATTTCAATTATCATAATTGCTCAAAGAGTTCTTCATGCCTATGTAAGAAACTAACACTTCTGGCCTAATAGCTATGGCCCTGAAAATACGCAGGTGATGAAATATTTCTAAATCTCCATTAGAAGCTTAGATCACAAAGGCAGTTTAATGTAAGACTAGAATTAACCTCGATGAAATGCAAAATTATACTAGAAGACTCTTTATATTACACTAACAATGAGGTGAGCATTATATAAGCTTTTGAGATAGCATACTGTTCATCCAATTTTTCAGCTGTGCCCTGCAAAGATGAGAAGAAAAACCTATTATATCTCTGGTGCACTGCTAAGAAGCGCAGCATACATATAGTTAAAGTGAATAGGAACAATAGGTCAGCATGATGGAACTTGTGGGAAAAAAAGCTAGGAAATGTGAAGGTCTACAAAACACTAAAATATATATATCGTCCCTTAAATGATCTTTGGACTCATGCCTTATATTTAAAAAAAAAAAAAAAAAAAAAAAAAAAAAAA
>VYZW01033912.1:31351-45477 GCA_013401315.1 Balaeniceps rex
AAAAAAAAAAAGAAAAAAAAAAAACAGATCTTTGGCAAAATAACAGAGAGCAACATAAAAGTGCAGATAGAATTTGCAACTGTGCTAATTTGAATCAAAGCCTGGAAAGCTTCAAAAGGTTCCAAGAACTAAACTTTATAGAACTTTACTGTAGAAATTCAACAATAATCTGACATCTGCTTCTTTCTTCTGACACTTACTGTTACTCCTTCAGATATACATCCCATATATTCAGTTAACACCAAGAGATGAGAGAAAATTTAAGCCAACTGACCTCTATCACCTCTAAAGATTTCTCACTAAGTCATTCTATTATCTCCCAATAATCCTATAAAGCATCTCATGAAAACTGGAAACATCACTCACTTATTTGCCATACAAGAAGCAAGTTACTACACAAGATAAGGCTGGAGATTCATCTAGTCTAGCAACATGCTGCTGACAATGGTCAGGTTCACCTTCCTCTGAGAGGAAATTCTGCTTCTAACATGTAGAGAATATAATGTCTATGTGGCTGCCTCTCCATAGCTATCATAAACTATGGATAGGCTTATCTCGTAAATCATGAGGTTTTATAAGCATATTTTTATTTTTATTTTTCCTAGAATTAACTATGTTTACATTTTCCATATAAAGAAATAATCATACTTTCAATTTTATCCAGCTTTCAACCTCCTTGATTCCTTGTTGCAGTAAATTGAATGGATTCATCATGTGCTATCTAAGAAAAAGACCATTTTATCAATTTTGAGTTTATTTTTTTCTTTTTTGTTAAACATTCGTTCATTTTTTAATTATTAGCAAGGAAAGAGGAAGGTACAATACACCTTCTATACAAAAATTGTTATCTTTATACCGCTGTTGTGCTTTCCACCATCTAAACCCTCCACAGTATAAGTCTGTCCATCTTTTGTCAACACACAGTCCACCTTTTCTTTCTACTTATCTGTAATTCATGAAAAGCCCAGATCCATAAAAATATACATGCAACTATTGTCCTATTTGGATGCTAAATTCTCATTTATCTAATAGGAAACAGGAACCAAAACATTTAAAGATTTGATTCTTTGTATTTTAGAAGCTCAAGAAAAAAAAAATTAATAATTATATTTGTAATTCATCCCATTGAATGCAATCTGAAACAGATACCTGAGTTACAAACTGTAAATTCAGAGAAATAAAAAGAAACCAACTGCTAATAACAATGAACAGCCTGGAGCAATTAATGATTTTTTTAATGACAAATAGAGTGAGTCTGACTATAATTTTAATCCCTCTGTCATGTTTTTCTTTCATATTTAATAGATTAGAACCATTTGCTGCTGTTTTTTAGTTACAGCTCTAAAGATGTATTAGGATATGACAGATCCAAGAACCCATACTTTTAAATAAAACTTCTTCATCTTGTAAACAGTCCTTTAGAATTTCTGGCTTTAATCATCAGTTTAATGAAGTCTAATGGATCTGTTATTATCCTTTCCCTTTAATGTGGTGATGAGAATAAAAATATAATTAAGGGTGTTTGAAATAAAGGAACAAAAGCTGAAGACAAGGGAGAAAAAGAGATAGATACAGCAATACTACATCAATGAGAGGTCAAACAAGCTGAAAATAGCTTTTCTATAGGCAGCCACTCTAAAACATACTCATTCTATGATTCCAAAGCTTATTCATAAACCTGCAGCCTTCTAGTTACAGAAATGCCTTACACCCCATTGTGTTATGAACAAAACAAAACAAGTCTGAGTGACCTTGGTGCATCAAAATTATTTTTCAAAAGAAAATCAAGCCGTATTTTACTAAAAGCAAGTTGTCTGTATGAAGCAATAATTGTGAAGGAGATGATATGCACTTTTTGCATATTGTGATTGTGTTTTATCTAAATTAAGGTGACTCTACAGGCAAAATAAAGTCTGATTAGTTTCCAGTAAGATGAAGAGAACACTAAATTTATGTTAAATATCTTTCAAGAAGCTTCTTGTCTGAATTTTGTTACTTTTTTATAGTTTAGCTATGTTAAAGATGTATTGGTAGAGGACAAAATCTTAATTTGAAGAAAAATGATGAATAAGATGAGGACACATATGCAACGTGCTTTTTAAGAAACAAAATAAATTATTTGTAGTGTCAGTATTTTCCTTAAAAGTTACCCTAAACTCAGAAGTTTCTACACTGTACATTTCAAGTAATTATATCAAAATACTTTTCCTCTTGTCCTAAAAAAAAAAGAAAAAAACATTTAGTTTTAAATTCAGTTTGGATTTTTATGGCAAATGGGAAATCAAATTTCTTGGATCTCTAGCACAAATAGATAAACAAAATCTTCGATTTTATTTTTCACATTCTTGGATAAGGAAAAAGCATATAAACTATTTAATAAATAGCATGATCTTTTTTTCCCTTTCTTATCTAACACTAGAAAACAAGTCATATAACTTGTATTATACAATTCTGATTCATAAAAGAAAAAATGATCAGTTTTATCACAAGCCTATGACTTCCCATCATAGCAGTACAGCTCAAAAAAACCCTGAAAATTTGTACTATGCCCTCTTTGTTTCTCAATTTAAATGTGATAATCAATGGTTCTATAACTTAACATCCTACAGTAAAGTTACTTTGTGTTCTTTCAGCACACTCAAAAATCAGTATGGGTTTAGAAAACAGTGACAGGAAAAAAACATGGTTTTTGTATATGAAGCAACAAGGGGGACAAGATTAAGTCATTTTACTTTGATAGATGATATGAACGTGTTCAGGAGCTGTGTAGGAAAGCTTATCTTATTGCTTTTCTCCTTGGACACTTTTAGCTGCACTGCTTGTTAAAAAGAAGACAATATCTGGAGGTAGATCAGGAGGTAGATTCATCTTGGCTATTGTGTTATTTCAGCTATCGATGAGATCAATGAAATGCACAAGAGAGAGATTTATTTAGTCTTTTATACTACAAAAAAGCAAAAGCTACCCAACTCCCCACACTATTTCCTCCCTGCACCACCCCTTGAATCTCCTCCTAGATTTTTGCAATGCATGCTACTCCTTTAGTTATTAACTCCTTTGGCTTATCATTTCCACTACAGAGGATCTACACTTTTCCTTGAAGCCTAAGGGAATTTTGCCAGTGGAGTACAACTTAAAGTGCTGAGCAAAATGAGCAATGAACCTAGAGTAATCTTTGCATACAACTAAGTCACCTCTTTTTTTTTCTAAAATGTGTGAGTTTGAAATAAGATAATGCCATTTAGATTTCTACTCCATGCTTCATAAGCAGTTGAAAATAGCATAATTTTTGTCAGAAACAGAAAATGAGTATGTAATGAATGCTATTTTTCAGGAAAACACTGCTAAAAATTTTCAACTTGTTTTCCCTTCCAATACAAAGAGAACTGAATTTCATCCTTTTTTTCCCTATTGTCATAGATACCTAAGCTCAATACAGTATCAAAATAATTTTTCTATGCCTTTTGCCTGTTTCTCCTTTTGATGGAATAGTGGCATAAAGAAGAACATCAAGGTGGACAATTTTGAATAATTTATTAATGACTTCTTGGTTCCTATGAGTTGAGTACATCGCATCACAGCATGACTCTTGGGTTGTCCTATATATGCAAGGATAAGGTAATTAGACATTTTGTAAAGAATAAAAAGTTAAGCAACTCGTCCTTCCCTCCCTGTCACACAACAGTTGGAGCCAAACAGTTGTTCAAGCTTGTTATGCACAATCCTGTTGTTATAGGGAGACCTATTCCATAAAAAGATTAGATATTAGCTTAAGCTGCCTTGGTACAACTGAATAAGCATGAGCCTGCAGATATACAAATGCTAAATCCACTGGCATTATCATTTCTTAAGCATTCAGAAACCTCCGAGCTTCTCTAGATGGCAAAGCATCCTACTGCATGTAAGTCTATTTCACAGACATACTAAATCTGTTTATTTTGAATAGAAGCAGCATTGTTCAAGTTAAGTTATAGTGTGATAAACAGATTAGGGCATTAGGCAACAGAATTATTAAAAGTGAAAGATCCTCAAAGTGAAGGGAAAGAAATGAATGTCAAATCCTCTCTTTCAAACAAAAATGCAATGAAATTCAAGTTAAATCTAGCTCAAAACAATTTACCTTTTGGCATCATACATCAGTATTTTAAGTACCAGTTCAGAAAGTAAATAAGACTCCAGGTTGAATGAAAAATTACCCTGTCTCTTTTGATTCAGTGTGAATTTTCAAATTTAAACTAACCTGTAGTCATTTATTTAGGGTACCTGGTTAAAATACTGTTTGTGACACCAAAGTAGAGACAGGAACCTCCAAGATTTTAACTTCCTCCTGGAAATCTGACTGCATTTCACCTTTTTTCTATTGTCCTCAACAGCTTATGGCAATTTGACAACAATGCAAATGGGATAGATGTAACATTTTCTTTCACCTGCAAAGGTAAAATTCACAGGGAGGTTCATCCACTACCCCTCTCTATCAGAATTTAACTAACAGGAGGACAGGTGGACCTTGATACAGAACTCTCTTACTGTTATTACACCAATTGCTATTATAAAGCAAAACTTTGCATCAAAAGTCAAAAAAAAGGCCATGATCTTTCCTGAGTAGAAGGCTTCTTTATTATAATATAAAGCTGGCTATAGCTGTGTTTCTGGCAGTATGTATCAGTATTTCCATACTGAAGTACAAAGCCTGAAGACTAAGCACTTCTAAATTGTATTTGAAGTGGTTCAATTTTTCATAGGAACAGATTTTGCAGATACTACCAGAAACTGCAGAAACAAGGTTGGGGGTGGGAATGTGGGTTGCTTTCAAAAAGTTAATAAAATCTAGTTATTTATAGTCTCTTTAAACCAAAGGCACTTTATAGCTGCCCTGCTTAGCTTTAGAATACTGTGCCAAATAAAAAATAAACAGTAAATTTTCTTACACTCAAACACCATTGACCTAAGTTTGGATCACTTTCTAAACTCTGACCAATATTTAAAATAGTGTTAAATGTTGAGAAACCATAAAATATACAGCTTACAATAGAAGATTTAAACACAAGAAGCTCAGGCATCCTGTCTGAGCTCTTTTAAGAGAATACAATTTGCTGGTAGGTATATGTCTCAATAATACATCTATCCCCACCTCTAGTCAACAAACAGCTAAAGAAAGAGCTACCTTTGTGTCAATGGTAGAAGTATCAGAACTTAAGAAACTGAACAAAACAAACCAGTGAATATTCATGGGAAACAAGAGCAGGTCTTCTTCTCCTAGTTCCACTATTATGCAAATGTTTTAGAGATATGCATTCAAACCACATTTTAACTCAAAATAAGTTCTGTTATATTTAGGTTGTGTGCTTGTCCTAAGAAAAATAAGGGAATATCACAGTGTGCTCTTCAGACAGCATGGAAGTCAGAAAACCCAAATACTTGTGAGAAGTATTGCCTTCTTTTATCTACTGTGAACACAGATGTTCAGGATATATAAATCATGCTAACTGACTCCAGACTGCAGAAAATGGCCAGGCTCATGTGTTCTCCTGCCATTGTCAGAGACAGAATACTAGACTAGTTGGACCCTTGGTCTCCGTCAGGGGCATTTCTTATATTGTTACCTCTGAGTTCAATTTTCAAGTGCTAGATCAAATGAGAACATTATCTTCTAGGTTTGGATACTCTGTGGCATTCTATACCACTTAAATATTTCCAGCACCTTTGAAGGAATAGAATTAATTGATTGATGGTGTTTCAGACACATCTGGGGAATTTAGAAATAACCATAGTACAATTTTTCTGTTTTTTTTAAATTTTTATTTTTAGTGAGTTCCTTTCTGGAAGACTTCTATGTGGAGTTTTCATTGAACTACTTCTATGTCAGGAAGTCAGGGAGAATGTCATTCAAGGATTTGCTGTCCCCCACCCTTCTAATCCAGAGCATCAACAAACACATTTAGCATTCAATTTGCCACCTCTACCTTATCTTGTATGTAAGACAGAATACCTGGAGCTGAAGAATGAAATATCTCTATAGCAAGTTGTACTAATGCCTCCTCTTCTAATGCTAGCCCTGTGGTTTCACTGCATTTATTCTTCTCTTTATCTCGTTGTTCTGTGAGGTGGGAAACTTCTGTCTACTGTCAACAGTACTAGTTGCTGGGAAACACACTGCAGCAAACAATTATCCACTCACTATTTCAGTTTTCAAAAATGGGGTTTGAGAAGAAAATTAGACATCCAAACAGAAAAATATTACTTTGGTCTAGACCCAAATTCCAAAGAGAAGACATATTTAAACTAACAGTTGAAGTTGTTCTCTTAAGATTTGTGGATTTGCTTGTTTGGTTATTGTAACATCAGCAGTGTTTCACCACACTATTTAATGAAACACAGCTAGCAATGTAAAGACCCCTTCAGCGAGAAAGCAGGCTTGGCATAGATATAACTTCTTAATTTGGCTGTCTATGCAATTTGCTGATATGCTATGAGATTCAGTCTGCTACTGTGCACTACTCTTTTCCCTCTTGCTTACATGTCTGTCATATCATCTTTCAAAAATAACCTTGTTTTTCGTAAATCGGTCTGGGTCTACTTGAAATCAGCATTGACTTGTTTGTAAAGAACTAGCTTGCACTGACTTTATTGGTTTACATTTGAATTACCTTGAGACAGTATAAAGGGCAGAATTATGCAGTGTTTAATGCTGTACAAAATGTTGTGTTGTATCTTTCATATGAGTATTTTATCCCAAATCCTTTTTCAGGGAAAATCAGGTAGAAAGACTAACACAAGTAAGTGAACAGAACTGATAAAAGTAACTAAAAGGTTAAGGCAAAGGAGAAAAAGCAGCTTGGAAAAAAGGTATCTCTTTCAGTGTGCAAGTGTGCAAGCTCTTGAAGTATAGGCTGGATGAGCAGACAGTGAGGTGGACTGAAAAGTAACTGAACAGCCAGGCCCAGAGAGTCGTGATCAGTGGCACCGAAGCCTAGTTGGGAGCCAGTAACTAGTGGTGTACCCCATGGGTCAATAGTGGGTCCAGTCCTGTTTAACATCTTCATTAATGATCTGGATGATTGGGCAGAGTGTTCCCTCAGCAAGTTTGCAGATGACACAAAATGGAGGAGTGGCTGATACACCAGAGGGTCCTGCTGCCGTCCAGAGGGACTTCAACAGCCTGGAGAAATGGGCTGACAGGAACCTCATGAAGCTCAATAAAGGGAAGTGCAAAGTCCTGCACCTGGGGAGGAACAACCCCACCCACCAGTACACGCAGGGGGCCAACCAGCTGCAAAGCAGCTTGGCAAAAAGGACATGGGGCTTCTGGTAGACAACAACCTGAGCATAAGCCAGCAATGTGCCCTTGTTGCCAAGAGGGCTAATGGTATCCTGGGCTGCATTAGGAGGAGTGCTGCCAGCAGGTCAAGAGTCGTGATCCTTCCCCTCTACTCAGCAATGGAGAGGCCACACCTGGACTACTGTGTCCAGTTCTGGGCTCCCCAGTATAAGGCACGGACATACTGGATAGAGTCCAAGAAAGGGCCACAAAGATGACGAAGGGACTGAAGCATCTCTCCTGTGAGGAAAAGCCGAGAAAGCTGGGACTGTTCAGCCTGAGGAAGAGAAGGTTCAGGGGGATCTCATCAATGTATTTAAATACCTGAAGGAAATGTGCACAGAAGATAGAGCCAGGCTCTTTTGAGTGGTGTCCAGTGACAGGACCAGAAGCAATGGGCAAACTGAAACACAAGAGGTTTCTTCTGAACATCAGGAAACACTTTTTCACCATGAAGGTGACTGAGCACTGGCACAGGTTACCCGGGGACATCATAGAGTCTCCCTCCTTGGAGATATTCAAAAGCCATCCGGACATAGTCATGGGCAACCAGCTCTGGGTGACCCTGCTTGAGAAGGGGTGTTGGACCAGATGACCTCCAGAGATCACTTCCAACATCAACCATTCTGTGAACAGAAACTTGCGTCATACATGACTGAAGACTAGTGAAGGTACAGAACTCATAAAACAAAAGTGTTTGAAGCAGAATAAAAAGTAAGGCGGCAACATCCTATATGGAATCAAATTGAAATGTTAATTGCATCAGGCTTAGCTTTACCTGATACTATTAATCCTCCACTTAAACGAGCATTAAATCCAATAAAATAAAGTTCTTTGCGATTTACCAATACCAACACACTTCGTTGTTGGGCAATACGTTATTTATGTGCATACTTTGCTGATACAAATGCCTTGATATAAACACTGATATAAATGTTCTGCTTGGCATATTCATAGGAAATTGCTAAACCTGTGAAGTTTGATTATATTGATTTTGATATTGATTTATCTTTTATCACATTGTTTCCACATTTAGACACAAACAAGGGATCAAGGGTCTTTTCTGTTTAAAATAATCTCTGTAGTTTATAACATTAACATTATTAGACTGGTTGACAACTCATACTACTGCTATGGACTTCATTATAACTAGAAGAAATTTAGGGCCGAGGAAAATAACAGACAATTACAGATAATAGACAAAGATAATTTTTCTCTCCCACTTCAACCATCTGAAGCTCTCCCAGCAAAAAATCCTAAGTAAGGCTCATCCAGTCACAAGAGATACTCACTGTTAACTCTACATTCTGCTAGTTGATTGAACAAGTAGTTCTGACTAAGGAGTAGTTTACACTAGGAAGACAGAAGCATATAAAAACATCAAGCTCATGATAGCCCATTATTCAGAATCCCTCACAAAATCAAGATACAGTTAGCTTAATTTTATGAATCTTTTGCAGTGCTTTTAACAGCACCTGGATAAGGAGCAGATGTGAAGATAAAACATTATTCCATAATGCTTTATGATCATAAATCTCATTTGGTTGTTTCCACTCTCATTTAATTTTATATCAGTTCAGGCAACGGGACTACGTATTTCCATGAGCTGCATTCCATTCACCAGTCAATCTTCAGGAGCGAAATACTGTCAGTGTTTGAAAAGAGTTATTGGTATGACAAGGGTAATTATAATAGTGCTTTATGCTTTGGGGAATAATGTAACACAGCTCTGGTTCATGGGCAGCAGAGAGACTTTAATGTATGTGGAGTGGTGTGTTATTCTGTATTATTAGCCCTGCATGGCATTGCTAAAGAGAAATGGTGGCAAGTCAGGACTAATGTAACAGGAACTATAGTATTTGTAATACCCTCCTCAACATCTGTTGCATAAAATGTAATTTGCTCATTTTGCAAGCTGTGCTTCTTTAGAGGCAATCTCCAAATCCTTTTTTGGATGTACCTGCCCCAATTTGTACAATTTGAATGTGTCCCAAAATAGCCTGCATTTCAATTTCACATAATTTGAGAATGCTGCAGTGAGCAACCTGTTTACTTAAATTACATCAAAACCAAAGCAACAGAAGGGTATGAGTGACCTGAGAGTCAGAAAGGAAGAATTCGAAGAGGGATTGGTTTTTTTGTTTTTTCAAGAGGCAGAGCTCTCAGATCACCAGGAAGAATAATAAGGAAAGCAGTTAATATGTAGTTAAAGGAATCGTAATGCACATGAACATATGTTGTTTTACCTAATTTTGATCAACTTAAAAGTAAAAATGTCTTTATTCTTTCAGTTGGGTTTAACACACCATCTGGTTTAATTATTCCTTAGGTAGCACACTATAAAGTTAATAGTAACAGTATTGTTAAGACAATCAGAAAGAATGTTTCTGATGTGATTTTTCACCAAGGATGTTTCTCTTAAACCCACTGACTATGAGGTCAATGTAATAAGCTTTTCCATAAGTATTACGTTACTGCCAGTGCTTGGCAGATGTTAGCTCAGAATTGTCGCATCTAGATTGACTCAAATCTGCTTACTCAGTGAAAGAATTTAGTTATAATCTAAAGTGCTGCTTTAATTTAGAGTTTCAGGCAGAATTTTAATTTAAAAATTATTTAAATAGTTTTAAAGTAGTTGAGAAGATATGATGTCATTAAAAACACAAGATCTTACAGGATTGCCTGTTAAAAGGAAGTAAACTGCAGTTTATAAAAGTCATGTTGATTAAAGAGTCAAAATACTAAAGTCAATCTCAATCCTCATTTCGGCAAGGAAAGATATGCCCAGTGAGAATTCTGAAATCCACTGCTTTGATCAGCTAGGCAAATGAAATACAGAGTGTTCATTATTCATTGTAATACCACAGGGAAGGTGGGGATTTAGGGATTCACCTCAACAACTTTGAGTTGAAAAGTGATTTTAAGCAGTCTTGCATAATCCCAATTTTAGAGTCGTAGTGAAGTTCACCATTCTGCTTCTGCTTACTTTCAACAGGACCTAATTATTGTTTAAAATCCTAGCTAAAAACTACTTTGTGTTATTTGTCTTTAAAACTATTATTCCAAATAAATGAATGCTGTAACAAATTCTTACAGAACCGAACATTTTCCTCCTAAAAAAATCTCTTTCCCCTGAAGGTGTTTCTGAACGGAGGGGTGGGGGGAACAACCCACAAACAAAAAAAACAGAACAGAATTTCATCTCAATGGATGCAGAAGAAATACTTTAGGAAACACATAAACACACAACATACTATTCTGAATTTAGCAAAAGAAAGGGAGAAGCTTTAGAATACATTATTGGTAGGGGAGTGCTTGATATTCTCATCATCATAACATACATACTTCTATTCTCAAATGTATTATTACGTGTTCTTATTCTCTATTCCAGATTTCAGCTATGTATGTGATAAAGAATGTTACATGATGATCATGAATTAACAGACCAGGTATCAGTCATACTGAAAAAAAAAAAATTAAATCACTTTAAGCAAACAGGTGCTTTCCCAATTCTTATGCTTTGTTGTCCATTGCAGCTGGATAAAATTGGCATAATACTGCTATTCTAAATTACACCAGTTGCAGTGGTGTCTGGGTGACACCATTAAATACAAGAGGCAAAAAATAACTTCATTTCTCAACACCCATACTAAATGGAGTTAATGGAAATCATCTGTAGTTTACTAACTGCCTCCAAATCTCATCCAACCCAGGACTCCCTGAGCAGAAAACAGCTGGGGGACAGGAGGACTTTAGCGTCAAGTGTCATATAACCTTGTGCTGTCCTTAGATTTCCCTAGGTATCCATTTACGGCTACTGTTTTGATTATTGGACTGAATGACTTCTTGTTATAACCAAGTAAATTTGTTCCTATGTTTCAGTATAAATAAAGAACTGAACTAAACATACCTGTAACCCATAAAATGATAAATAAACAATATCAGACAACTTTGGGTACTTGAATGTGTTCTATCAACAGAACAAATGTTACCCAAAAGACAGGGATCTCTCCCAGGACTCATTTTGGGAAATCTTAAGGATAAGTACATTTCCACTGGACATACAGTATTGATGAATAGAAGACATTCCAGCTGTAATTTGAAACTTGAACTTAAAAAGCCTTATCAACCAGTCCAAAGGAGCTAATCAACATGTAAGAGATATCAGGAGATGAAGACAGTAATCCATAGGCAATTCCATTACTTTAGTGCAGACTGTTATCAGAAAGGATAACCTCTCCCTTATCCCAGCCACATGTTCCTACACACCCTTATGCCAGCCATAGCACTCAAGGAAGCTACCTGTCTGAAAACCAATTTGTCCGGGAGGAAGAGGGAGGAAAAAAAGAAGAAAAAATTAGAAGAAAAATTATTTGGATGGGGATTGTTTCCATGATCTGGCTCTCAATGTGGTAGGATTTTGAAGTCACGGTAACTCGAAATGAATGAGAACCATGGGTTCAAGGGCTGTAAAATATTCTTTGGATACTGCAGTTTGGATACTGCAGATTGTTCTAATTTGTACCAAGTAAACAAAAATACCCAGGTAGAAGAACATTTAATAAATGTTGATGGCTGGCTATTCTACTGTATATGATCACCTACACCATGAATCACTGGCAGGCAGTACTGGCAGTGGTTTAGAACCTATTACAGTATCCGTCTTCTGCTTCAAGGCAATGTCAGCCTATTCACGTTCACTTCTCAAATACAAACAATACGTGCCCTAAAAGTAACTTATTCATAATCCTTCTCCCTCAGTGGCTTGCCCACAAGGGGCACAACTCACAGTCTGGGAAACACAGCGTTAGGGGAATCTTCAAGGCTATAGTTCTGTTGAGATGCTTCACAACTTTGGCACATAATAGCTTAAATTAAAAGCAGTTGAGTGATGTAATGGACTGGTTGGTGGAAAAGAAAAAAAAAGGCAACACAGAAAAAAGGCAACAAGGAAATAAGTTAACAGCTAGATATTACTGTCTCACAGATGCCTAACATTAAGAACAGCAATATCATTAGACAAACAAAAGTCTGGAAGAGATCTCTTCAAGTCATCAAATCCAGTGCCTTGCTATCACAGACCCCTATGTATTAAAATCCTTTTTGTAAATCAATTAAATCCCACTTCCACTTAATCCTGAGCTAACATTGTCCTTGTTTTTTTTCTTTTTTCTTTTCTGTTGTTTATTCTCCTGATGTACCTGATCTCTCAGTTGTTGTTTGACTAAACAAGCCAAGCACTTTTAAACTTCATTTCTGGAGTGGACATTCCATTCTTCTGAATATCCAACCACTTTTCCACCTAGTTCAGTATGAGTTTCTGAATAAAGGGAATTATACATAGCTTTGCTGATGAAATCTCAACAATGCTGTCTATAGCGACATCAATACTTTTCTATTTTCTAATTCACCTTGGGGTCACACATCTTTTTCACAATCCCAGTAATGATTCATAGCTATCCTGCAACTAACCAACATGCCAAGGATCTCTATTCCTGGATGATGATAGATGAGCTCTCATTTTACTGCAGAAATTCATGCTGATAATTAATAAACACATTATGTTGTACTTCATCTAACTGTAGTTTGCCCCCTTTCTATTACTTAAGTCTTCAATATCATCCACTGGTGTGACACCTTTTCTTATACTTTGACATATCAGTAGGATTTTAAAATGCAAGCTAAATGAGATATGTGCACCCTAAATATATTTGCTTCTTGAAACACTAGATACAAGGCATTCTTTGATATTATTTAGACCCTTGACTGCAATACAAAATATCCAAGACTCATATTGTATCAAATGATGCCATGGTCAAATAATTTGTTCTAAAACAGTGAAACCAGCGAAACAACAAATTCTACATACAGAGACTACTGTAACAGCTATTCGATTTTCTATGTAAAAGAAAATGCTTAATGCTTTTCATTTAGAAGGAAACAGCTGCACTCCTAACTTTACTATCTGGAAAGCAGGAGGAGAAGTAGCCGTTTAAAAGTCGTATCATTTTTAGTGAAAAATGGCTTCAACTTTGGGAATAATTGCTGTTACCTGTACATTGTTAGAAAATTACCAGCAAAGCATTGAAATAAAATGTATTAAGATTCAGAAGATTTTTAAATAATTATCAATGTGAAAATGAATTACAAATATCAAATTCTGGCCTGTCACACATATCAGCAGTCAAGAATACACAATTCCAGCTTAAAATAAACTCTCCAGTCACTCACACACTACAGTAGCTACCTAAGTGTATCAGGAAGCTGTTGAAAACGGAAGCCTGAAGTATAAACAGAAAGTAACCACTCAGTCCCTTTCTGTCATTCTCCCTCTTTTATTGCAAGTTCTAACAACTTGATCAATTAAACAAGAGATCCTGAATTATTCTTATTTCTGCCATAATTTTTCTAAGTGGAGAATTACATACTTGAAGAACAAAAGATGCACTGGGATTCAGTGAAGATTAAGCCTTACCCTATTCTTTCTGCTCCCATGTCAATCAAGTGCAAGAAAATATTGACAGCTTTTCTACCATTTTAATAAGTGTACTGTTCTTTAGAAAAGGAGTCAAACCAATGATTTTCCTGTAGAGAATTTGACACAATATTTTATAACTAGTGAAGTAATTGTTTTTCTGTAAATGCAGTTACAAGACCTTGATCTTGAGATTTAATGTGCATGTACAGAAACATACATCACATTTATTTAGCTCAGAAAGACTGTTTTTTTGATTATGCCTGCTGACCAGGTGTTAAAAGTACTAAACCATGCAACAGGCTGACACACCAGTGCTGGATGTGTTCCCAG
>VYZW01033913.1:24212-47683 GCA_013401315.1 Balaeniceps rex
TTTTTTTTTTAAATTTTTGAGAAAGGTGTAGAAAGAATGTTGACCTTTGCTTTTATTATTTCTGTGTGCTAATTGTAGGCCATAGCAAGGTTTTTGTTGTTGATGAATAGTTGTGTTCTCTGATCACCAAATGTGTGTGCACTCTCGGAAGTGCTGTTGTATATACCAGTATATCTGTCAAAGAAGATGTTAAATAAAGATATTAATATGAAATATGAGAAAAAATTAACAAACAATTAAGCAATACAATTCTCAAACATTAATATTGCAGCCTTGAAAATAAAGGCAAGTGTTGAGTTTTATAGTCATTGTTTAGCCTGGTGGTTAAGCATATCTTGAACTACAGAAGTACTTTGCAAATAATATAAGACATTCAAAACCGTTACACTTAACACTGTAAAATTAAATAAAGGCTAGAAATATCATTTTAGATGTACTTGAGTAATGATGGCCTGTGACCTCAGTGGGAGCCAACATGGACTCCTCAGTATGAATTTGTTCAGGTGCTTTAGCAGTGGGTGGGCAAAAAGGGGATTGTTCCTGACTTACGGCTTGTACAGCACCGGGAAGGCCCATGCCAGCCTGCAGTCTGTTAACGCATCCCACTGTGCGTGTTTGTTAAGTTGATCTGCATCTGCACAAGCGACTCCCTCTCAGTGTGCCATGAAAAAGGAGCTCTGACATGTGAAATGCGAACATGTCATGTGTACAGGGCTGTGTCCAGTAGCACCCAAATGCATACAGGAGTGTTGATCCAGTTGACAGTTTCCAGCTCAGAATTATTTTTGTGATTAAAAAAATAAAAATGACTTCCACCACAATGCTTAATAGTAAAGCTCATTGTTTTATGCAACCTGGAAAATAGAGTCATGTTGTATTTATAATGTAATAGGATACAAAAGCCTGTCCTTTCCATGATTGAAATAGGTTCTTCTGAATCTGGTAGCAGAGAAAGGATTTAATGAAACAAGATGTTCTTGCTTAACTAGGTAATCAGCTTGCGCTTTTGGATATACTTTAGCATTGCTGAAGTATTGTATATCTAAAATGATGACTTAAATTGTATTGTTCTCACTGCAAATGTGTTTTAGCTATGAGGCCATGATTTTTTTTTTTTCTGGTACCTATTTCCTAAAAAATTAGCGAAGCTATTATAGTTGCCATGTCCAAGTTTACTTTTAAATTATTATACTTAAATTGCTAGTTTAATAGAATAGGATTCTTGCAGACTGCTAAATGATACTTTTTATTGAGGATCCAGAATATGTTTTTAACCTTAATAAGGTAGTTACAAATTTTTTTTTTCTTTTCCCCCATTTACCAGTTTTATCCCAGGTGTATAAATACAACATTTTTTGTATGCAGCACAGTAGTCTTGTAAAACCTAAATTAGTCGCCTAAATTAGGATCTTTAATTTCAATGTTACTGAATCCTGGGTAAGTAGGTCATTATCTCTTAATAACTGAAGCTTAAATCCTGCTTTTAAATCAATCCTCTCTTCTAAGTAGCACTCATAGAGGATGAAATCAGAAGTTATAACTGTATGCTGAATAGCCTATTTTATAAGTACTTTGAACAGCAGTTACAGTTGTTTTATAAGCAGAGAATCTTGCTTTCTGGTGTCGTCTCAAGGAAGCAGCTACTTACTTCTCATTACAGCAACTGAATATATATGGAAGTGAGGAGATAGTTTTCTAATAGAAATAATTGTATGTATATATACAAACACACAAGGTGATACACAAAATAGGAAGAAATATGCAACATCTGCATACTAGGAGATGAAGCGGGGAAAAGAAGAAAGCACTGGAAAAAGAAGTGTGGGTATATTGGTTTGATGTTTCAGAAAGTGCTGGTGTTGCAGTATGGTATTTACAGCCTATAGTGTTCCTCCATGAGTACCATATATACATGTGGATTTATTTTCAGTAAGATCCTTTTGACTCCTCTGGAACACTTGTATGACCATGTGCGTAGAAGGAATGGTGGATACTGATGGATAAAAAAGGAAGAGTGTTTCATACAAGGATAACAGTGTGAAAGAAAGCATGGGTCTGAAGGAGAGGAACCTGCATGATGGCAGTACAGGAGTGTAAGGAGATGTAGATTCTGGACCCAGTAAGAAAACAAAGGGATCGAATGCTTGGAGAAGACATTTCACTGCCGTTGCTTCAACTTAGCGCATGAACTATCAGAACTGAACGGATGACTCTTCAGTCAGCATTTAATAGTAAATTTAGCCCCCCTGAAGAATGAAAGACTCCTGTAATCAAAGAAGCTTTTACTCATCCAACCAAAGCAGAGCAGGTTCTATTTTCCAGTGCCAAGTGGCTAAGGCTGTTTGCTTCATAGCTGTTCTCACTGCTCCAAAGGGGAGTTTGAACTGTTTGGTCAATTCCTGCTGGGTTCATTAACTTTGTGTGTTTGTTTCTATTACCCCATTGAGAAGGGGATGGTTTGTATTTGTGTTCCTAAAAGATTGGACCTGAATTATTTAACCAAACCCCACTGAGCACGGAACCTTTTGTATTTGGTTGAACTCGTGCTCCCAGGGTCATTTTCATCTGCTCCTCTGACCTTGCCAGAGGAAATCACTGTTTATTTCTTCATTTGGTAGAACTGTTTATCTGGGCCCTGCTGAGGATAGAAACGGGCTGCCTACTTTCTGCTGCAAATGGGAACCACGAGAGACTATCACTTGTCATAAAGAGAGAAGAGCTTATGTAGGACTTTTTTTATTTCTCTTTTTTTTTTTTTTTTTCCTTCAGAGAATTGGTAATTTCTTGTCTTGGAGGGTGTTGCAGTGATTCTTTAAGCAGGAGTAGGAAGGCTGGTGACAGCAGTGAGAAGACACAAGGTCTTGAAGGTAGAGAAAGAAAGAAAGGTACATGATATAAACTGTCAGGCTGCTGGGCTTTAATTCTCAGGCAGTCCGGCAATTCACTGATTCATTTTCTGCCCTGCTTTTGAGGAAAGCCACAGTAGCATGAGCTACCTAAAAACCCTCTGTGCCTCAAAGTGGCGGGAGTGCACAGTACTGTTGGAGCACTGGCTTTAATTTCAATCCTAAAATGCAGCAGCATAAGGATTAAAGCAGATTGGGCAGCTCTGTAGTGGACCATGGGCTGACTTTTGAGAGGCTGTTTGTGTTACTGCTAAGGTTACCATCTTTAAAAAAACACACACATGCACAAAGTAGCTGCTGTAGAGCTATACTGAACCTGTATATTGATCTGAATCTTTTACCTGTGGTAGCTAAAAGTGTTGTATTTATCTCAAAAAGACATGCTCAGGGTGGCTTGAAAGAAGCTGATTAGTTCAGAGAGCAAAAAAGAAAAGTGAGCTGTAAGGGAAAGGTGCTGCTGTTGCGGTATTCAGGCCAGCTGGGAGTTGCATAAAATTCATCTGTCTCCTGAGGAGCCTCAGTTGGCAGGATTTGTGTGGATTTCTGCCCATAGAAATAAACTTGCTTTACCCTGGTAGGAACTACTGCCAAGAGTTGATGCCTCAGGGGTGGAAGCTTCTGCCAGCACAGCTGCCCCTCTAGGCAAAGTAGAAAGACATTATACTACGCCCTTTAATCACTACGGGTTATATCTCCTTCTTGTCTTTAATTGCTGAATATTTTTATCACCATGCTTATATGTAAAAGTACAACTGTCATGTTCCCACTATAATGTACACCTACATTTATTGCTTGCTTGTTTTAAATGCCTCCCTTAATCATGGTCCAGATTTCGCTGAAAAGCTGAGTGTGCCTCCAACAAATATAACACATATTTAGCAATTTATATATCTGTATGTAAATGATGAACTTTCAAGTTGGAGACCATCTTGCATTTTCTTACAAGCTGGAGACAAATATTTTTTGCTTAACTTAATAATTATGCAACTACAAGTATTTGCTAAGTTAAAGCTAAGAGGCTTTCACAGGACGTACACCATTAAAAATGAAAATGCCTGTAAAGGCAGTAGTACCACCCCATTCAAGCTCATTTTCCTTTTCACTTATATTTTACAATGTCCTCCCAGCATCCTCTCCCCTCTGAAGAACACCCTTTATTTTCTAATACTCAGTAAGTCTCATGTACATACTCAGTTTCACTGAATTAGGCTCACATACATTATCTGATCTGACTAGAAAAAGATATTTTTCTACTCTAAAAAATACACTTGCCCACAAATTATGAAAGACAAAGGAAGGGATTCGGTATAAGAATCTAAAGTGATCTGAGTAAACCAGAAAAATTGCAAACATACATTAGTGATTTGAACATATTTTGTTTTCATGAGCTACTGCAGAGTTTTAAAAAAGTAAGGAAGTTAGTGGCCAGGTTTATACTTCTTTATTTAAGGCATTAGGTGATATTCAGATAGTCACGGCTTAACTCTGCCCTGATAGAGTAGCCTTAAAAATTATTTTGAAGGTATTGCATTCTTTTATTTTGTGTACGTTTATCTATATATTCATACAGTTACATTTAAATACAAGATAGTGAGGATGACTGAAGGGAAATTAAGGCACCAGGGGAAACATGAAGTATCAGTGTTGTGGTGAACAAGCCTTAAGTCAGTTATGGAGTAGGTTTTCCTTACCTTGGACTTTGTATGCTGGTAAGTTTTTGAGTTACTAGAGCTGTTAGAGCAAGGGGGATGAGACTGCCAACCTTTGAGGTTGGGGGATTAAGGAGGAAGGGTGGAGGGAGGGCGGTGCATCTTCCCGTGGAGCAGGCTGAAGCAGCAGTCGCCATTGGCGGGGGGCTGGCAGACTAAGGGGCTGGTGGGGGAACGTGTGTTTTGGCTGCAGTGCCATTGCAACGAGAGCTAAATTACAGGTGGTGAGAAGAAAACTAGTGATATTCTCTTCAGCCTGTGTGTTTGCAGCTTGTACGCAGGCACATGCAGCCTGTGTGCTGCAGTTTTTAATCCACTGATGTGTCTGGCTCATTCTGAAAGGTGGTGTACGAGAGGGGGGAGTTATTGCTGTTTTGGAGACAGATGAGAAAATCTCTGTTTCTTATTACCCAGGTACAGCAACTTTGTCTGGTCCTGCTGTTGTACATTCATGGTTCCTTATGGTCTTCTTCATTCCCTCCTTACTATCCCTTGGTGTTAACCTCTGCAAAAGAGTGCTTACAGTAGAATCAGGCAAGAAGCAGCCCAAAAGGCTGAGTGTTCACACAGTGTTGGGCAATGTGATGTGCATTTTCTTCATACCTAACACACTCAAACTTGTGCACTGTCACACCCCATGGCGTATCTTATTACTCAAGCTCTTGTGTATCTGTAGTTATCTAAGCCAACAAAACTTCAGGCCTGAATGATAACACTTTTTAAATAATTCACAGAGAATATTTTTAAACTAATATTGTCTTTTTTTCTGCAAACGGATCTACTATGGAATTCTTGAGCTTATTCAAAAAGTCTTGGCAGTATCTCTGGCAAACAGTTACTGTTTTTCTGGTCAGTTTTAAGTGGTCCCTGATGCATATTTGGTATCTGCATCATCAGAGACAACACTAGCTATTTTGTTGCCTTGAGTAAAATATATACTGCTGCCTCTACGCCAACATTTGCAAGAAATCATCTTCAATACCAGGCATTTTTATAGAACTTTAGAATGCCACATATTCAGCTATAATGAAATACAGTCTCACAAAATTCCAGAAAAATATGAGACAAAGTATTTATACATTATAAAAATTAATGTCTTATTAGCAGTTTAATCAGTGCAGTCACAAATTAGCTCTAAAAATGCTGCCTCTCCAATTCTGCAGCCTTGGGCAACTGTCCAGTCTTTACATAAGGTAAGCTGTCCTCTACGTTGTTCTATAAGGCATTGAACATTGTTTCATGTTTTAATTGGATGGTTTATGCAGTGACTTGTTTGAGTAAATTGTGAATTAAAATTGCACATATAAAATTTGCCACTGTTTTTTGTCTGACAAGACAGAGATTTGCTTTTGCTATATAAGACTTGAGTTGAAGGTTTACTTTCAAAAAGCATAGTATTAGTTGGCTATGGTATGCACATAAAGCACGAGATAGTTTATCTGCATCTTCCATAAATTTTCTTCTGTACAGCCATGATAGCCACAAAAATGTTCATAATGCAACATTCCTGAGTTGCACATTTTACAAACACAGCAAGAAAATATGTGTATTGCAGCACATGCTTTTCAGAGACTCATTACTCAGCCAAACTGAACGTTTTTTTTTTTTTCAGCAATCCAGAACATGTATTTTCCACTTTCTTATTTCCTAAGAGTTACACAAACAAACAAGAAAACCCTCCTCCTGCCTACCCCAAAGCACTTAAGATTTAAAAACATTGAACTGGAAGAAGGAACTAGGTCATTATTTCCAGTCTCCTGCAATACCAAGAAACTATATTATGAGCATATAGGGGTAGGTTCCTCCAAATGTAGAGTTCAGTAGCATAGGTATCTATAACTGAGCAAGTTATCTAGACTCACTTTATATAATGGAGAGAAGACACTTGTAGGCCACGTATCATTTCATTATAGCTTAGATGTCTAAAACAGGGGAGTGAGGTATGACCCAGAAGTTCATTTCTGCCCATTGACTACAAGTGGAACCTAGGTATCCAGATCACATGCAGATGTCACCACAGTCGATGTCTAAATATGGCTGTGATGAATCCCTCCCTTAAATCAGAAAAAGTCACAAATTGTGTGTAAGCCAAAGAATATCTTGCAGAGCTTTATTATAAACTTAAATGTTCCCTAAAATATGAAAAGCTAAGAGTATATACTAGTAGGAGAAACAGGAGAAACGGAGAATGTCAACCAATATCTAAGGTCTTGCAGGGGATTAGACCAAAAAAAAAAAAATCACACCAACAGAAAACAGTTTGTGACCAAACTTCCATTATTAGAACAAACTGCTATATAGCTTTAAGTACTATTGCCCTTGCTGGCTGTCTCGAATCATCTCCCTGTCCTCCATGTGCCTTAGCATAGCTTCTAGGAGGATCTGTTCCATGATCTGCCCAAGCACGGAGGTGAGACGGACAGGTTGGTAGTTCCCAGGGTCCTCCTTTCTTCCCTTTTTAGAAATGGGTGCAATGTTTCCCTTTTTCCAGTCACCAGGGGCTTCACCTGACTGCAATGACTTTTCAAATATCATGGAGAGTGGCTTGGCAACTACATCAGCCAATTCCCTCAGGACTCTGGGATGTATCTTGTCAGGTCCCATAGATCTATGTATGTTCAGGTTCCTCAGGTGGTCCCGAACCTGATCTTCTTTTACAGTGGGAGGGACTTTGCTCCTCCAGTCCCTGTCTTGAGGTCCATCCACTTGAGAGGTGTGGGAAGAGAGGTTGCCAGTGAAGACTGAGGCGAAAATGTTGTTGAGTACCTCAGCCGCCTCCTCATCCATTGTTACTAGTTTGCCAGTCTTGCTCATTAGGGGCGGTGAGCTTTCTTTAACGTTCCTTTTCTGGTTGACATACCTGTAGAAGCCCTTCTTGTTATTCTTTGCATCCTTCGCCAAATTCAGCTCCAGCCACGCCTTGGCCTTCCTGACCCCTTCCCTACACAACTGGGCAGCATCCCTGTACTCTTCCCAGGATACCTGTCCCTGCTTCCACTGCCTGTGAATTTCCTTCTTGCCTGTTAGTTTGACCAGCAGGTCTTGACTCAGCCATGCTGATCTCTTCCCTTCCTTTCCTGATTTCTTACCCCTGGGGACTGAGAGCTCTTGCGCTCTACGGAAAGTGTCCTTAAAGATCTGCCAACTCTGTTCTGCTCCCTTGTCTCTGAGGACAGTTTCTCAGGGTGTCATATTGACTAATTCCTTGAACAGCTGGAATTTTGCTTTCCTAAAATTCAGGGTCCTGACTTTAGTGTTTGCCTGACCCGTATCCCTCAGTGCATGAGGTGGGCCTGTGTGAACCTCATGAGGTTCAACAAGGCCAAGTGCAAGGTCCTGCACCCAGGTCAGGGCAACCCCCGATATCAATACAGGTTGGGGGATGAGTGGATTGAGAGCAGCCCTGCAGAGAAGGACTTGGGGGTACTGGTGAATGAAAAGCTAGACATGAGCCAACAATGTGTGCCTGCAGCCCAGAAGGCCAACCATATCCTGGGCTGCATTAAAAGAAGCGTGGCCAGCAGATCGAGGGAGGTAATTCTGCCCCTCTACTCTGCTCTGGTGAGACCCCACCTGGAGTACTGCGTCCAGCTCTGGAGCCCTCAGCACAAGAAGGACATGGAGCTGTCCTCCTCCCCAGAAGAGGGCCACGAAAGTGATCTGAGGGCTGAAGCACCTCTCCTATGAGGACAGGCTGAGAGAGTTGGGGCTGTTCAGCCTGGAGAAGAGAAGGCTGCGGGGAGACCTTATTGCGGCCTTTCAGTACTTAAAGGGGGCCTATAGGAAAGACGGGGACAGGCTTTTTAGCAAAGCCTGTGGTGACAGGACAAGGACTAATGGTTTTAAACTAAAGGAGGGTAGATTTAGGCTAGATATAAGGAAGAAATTTTTTACAATGAGGGTGGTTAAGCACTGGAACAGGTTGCCCAGAGAGGCAGTGGAGGCCCCATCCCTAGAAACATTCAAGGTCAGGTTGGACAGGGCTCTGAGAAACCTGATCTAGTTGATGATGTCCCTGCTCACTGCAGGGGGGTTGGACTAGATGACCTCTAAAGGTTCCTTCCAACGCAAAGCATTCTATGATTCTATGATTCTATGATTCTACGATCACTGCAGCCCAGGCTGCCTCCAATCTTGACATCACCAGTTAGTTCACTTGTGTTGGTGACCAACAGGTCCAGTATCGCATTCCCTCTTGTAGGGCTGTCTATTATCTGGCTTAAGAAGTTCTCCTCAATGCATTCCAGGAGTCTCCTGGATTGCCTACAGCTCGCCGTGCTACTTTTCCAGCAGATGTTGGGGTGGTTGAAGTCCCCCAGCGGGACAAGAGCCTGCGAGCGTGATGCCTCCTGTAGCTGGAGTAAGAAGGCTTCGTCAATAGGCTCCCCTTGATTGGGTGGCCTGTAGCAGACACCAACTGCAAGCTTCCCTTTATTACCTCTGTCTCTAATTATGGTGAACTTCAATTTTAACAGTTTAAGCTCATTATTCTGGAAGAAAACCTCAGCCTCTTTCTGGTGTCTGGCTCTTTTCCAGGAAGAAACGTTTAAATTTAGTAAGTATGTGCCTCTGTGTGAGTGGACAGCAAGATACAGTAAAGCAACTACATCTAGGCACCTATCTCAGAGGAGCTCTTGAGTAGCTGGATTCATATTAAATTTAAAAATCCACTGCCATTACTATTCACAAAATACACTGCCAGATTAGTCTCGTATGGTGAGTTGAGTAATAGCCCTCTTGGTATCTATATGTTTTTATAGACAACGGTCCAAGACAGTATTAACTTTTATTTTTGTCAAGTTCAAGCAGACAGTGAACTGCAGGCCAGCTGCCTGCCACTGGCGTGCCCTGTGCCAATTAGCTCTGTCACTCACAAGCACACTTTAGCATTAGCTCTGACCTTCTACCTCATGCTCAGTTCCCTGAATTTAGAAGATCAGCCTCGGTGTAGGCACAGATTTAAGCCCTTCTGTTTGCTCTCTGAAGTGGACGGACAAAAGGCAGCTAAGGTCTGCCACTGTGATGCCAAGCTGGTGCTGTGCTGTGCTTGCTTGTGTTGACCATGTTGTCAGTGTCCCTAGAGGATGGCTGCAGGCTCACCTTCTAGGGACATCACAGTGGTACCTGCTGTTAATCCCTCTTTCTGTGGCTGCTTTTCACAGATACAGAAATCTTGAGGCCAGAGGTGATTTTTCTCTTCCCCTGCCTGGGGCGGGATGGGGATCCTGTGGAAGGAAGGGCCTGCCACCAAAGGGCATGGTGGGGGGGAGTAGCTCTGCTGACACAGTGAGGAGCTGTAGCTGGGACTAAACACAAGATGTCAAAATCTAACAGAGGGTGTCCAGCACTAACAATGCCTCACTTCCTATTTCTCTCCAATAATAGGAAATGCTGCATTCTTGTCACCGCAGGGTCTCCGTCAGAGTTCAGCAACCCATGTTTACTTCCTTTTTGTCCTCTTCTTATGTGCTTGTGTCAGCAAACACGTTCCTTTCCTGCCGTTGTCCTCAGTGCTGAGATGAACACCACTTGCAAATAGTCCTCCCTGCAGTTACCTATCACGGCCATGTATTATCTCCAACATATTTCATCCTTCCCGAAGGAACCATTTCAGATTCAAATTAAAGTTTTAGACAGTACAGAGATCAATTAAATGATAATATTTTCTCATGATTAGGCTGGTCTTTTCCTTTAAGCAACTCTTACATTGGGTGTGCTTCCAGTACTGCTAGAACTCGTCTCACTTTTCATGCGAGATTGCCACAGGTCTTAGAAATGCAGATCATCATTAGCATCATTATTTTCAGATAAATTAAGAAATTCATTGAGAGAATTGCTTCTTTCCCTGTGTATATTCAAAGTGGTGGGCAGTGAAAGTAACAGCAGTTTTCTCATAAATTTGTCCCAGTGACTGCCTAAAATTCCCAAACAAAGCACTTCTAAGAGCTTTGAGGCTTTAATATCAGTTGCACAGTGAATATGTAGGACAAGAAAAAGTTTCAACCTTTGTAACCTGAGTCGTCAGAATATTCTTCCGTTTCATTTGGCCATGCGGTTTCATCCCTTCCAGCATTTATTGGGTAAAGGCAAGTATGGTGTGTGAGACTGGTGAAAAATAGCAATTGTAATGACACATACACCTTTTTGTTTGCTTCTCCATCACAATAGTTAACGTCATTTTTGCAATTAAAAAGGAAGGGCTTTTGATGTGAACTTGTAAAAGCATTTTGCTCAGAATTCTTGAGAGAAGTTATGGTCTGGTCTAAGGTTCAACTTGCCTTTTATGTATGCATTTGTTTTATCATTGGTATTGCAGATGATTCAATTTTTTTCCTATACAAAAATAGTCAGTTTTTTTAAAATTTAAGAAATAATGGAAAATAATTTTTGGAGCTCTGAAGCAAATTCTGCATTATCTGCAGCAAAATGCAGTTTTTTAAATAAAGTAGTGGCTAGCATTGCTTATTAATACAAAGAAGTTTCTAATTACCCTATAAAGCCTAATGTGGTATTTTACTATGCCTGTAAATGGAGCAGTCTAAAAAAGTCTAAGTTAATTGCATATTTACTGTTAATTGCTGGACAATTTTGTTCAAATGAGAAAAAGATTAGACTTTTGCAACATGTTAGCTGCATTGAGTGCCTGCAATTTTGCTTTTAAGCTTCTGATGGTGATCTGTAGAGCATTTTTATTACATTTTTAATTTGTTGAACAAAGTCGTATTAATGCTGATCTTAACTTACTATATGTTTTAAAAGGCAGGTTCACACCCAGCATGTCAGTACATGCTGAACTCCTGCAGCATTAGGCATAAACTATGTTCAGGTGTTCGCAGATATTAGCACTTATTTTAAAGGCTGTATCATCTAAATACACTTTTGAATGTACACAGAGGATGATAAGGAAAAATCCTGCATGTGAGACAAAGAAACTGTGAAAGAAACCATAAACAGACGATGCAATGTTCATAGACCTAGGATGCCCTTCTGTGGGATCGTGTTCTGAATGTTGAGCTTCACCTTAACCTCTTGTGCCTCAGTAATTTGAGATGCTTGTTGGTTTGGCAATTGGTCACACAAAATAAACCATCCAAACATCATGTGTGATAATCAGCCAATCAGGTCTCCAAAGAGTCTTTAAATGTTCAAACTGAACAAAGGCTCTGTATCTATCAAGTTCAGATTATTGTCTTGGACAGCAGCTTTCTGCCAGGTAATGTGCTGTTTTTCTATTTCTTTTTAGCTTTACTTAGTGGCAATAGGTAGTTTCAGATTACTGAGGTAATCCATGCAAAACTAATTGACTAATTAAATGCAAGACAAGTCAATGCGCCAGCGCATGTTGCACAATATTTGCTATTGGCTTTTTAATGATTATCTAGCATGTATTGACGAAAGAGTGTGAAACACTTTAAACAAGAGATATTCTTACACTCTACCTACTCCTAAAAAGTTATAACAAGGAGTAATGACTGAATGGTGACACTTCCCAGTCTTGTCAGGCTTTATAGATTTGATTGGCATTTTTTGTTCATATATTTTGCCAACATTTCTGAGAAAATGAAGAGTTCAAAGATGAGTCTTCTAAAAAGAAAGGAAAGCATCAGTGTAGCTCAGGTCAGATTTCAGAACTGATGGACGTGAAATGTAAATCAGAGTTAGAGTGAAGGGTGTGCTGGAAGTGGTTCTGTGGCTATGTGACTGGATTGAATTAAAGGAATGATACAACAGTGATAAAGAGTGCAAGCAAAGTGTTTGGCAGAAACACAGCTTTGAAGAAACTCAAGAAGCTCACAGCTAATATGGAAAAAGATGAATGAGGGCAGGAGAAGATTTGAAGACAGGTTGGACATAGCTGAGGCAACAGGCAAGGTAGATGATTGCTGTGGCAGCATGGGTGGGAATGAAGAGTAGAGCCTGGGCTGACAGGGAGAATTAATCCCATGTGTTCTGAAGTAACACATAATTTATAAATGCAATATCAATTTTACTTACAAGTCTTCATGAGAAACATCTTATTTTCATAGGATTTGTGAGGGCAGCAATAACATAATCCCCCTGCATGAAACCGAGCAATGGAATGAAGGCTATTCAGCCTCGCTGAGCACTTACACAGTTGGTTCTTCTGCAGTGCCAGAGATTTTTATAATACAGAAGGAGGGATTACTTTAAAGCGAGCAATGTGGGTGTATATTACACTGACACAAGTAACTGTTTCAGTCTTTTGCAACCTCGGAACTCAGTGTCCTATGCCTAGTTTTAGCTGTAGGCACTTAAAAATTATCAGATTCCGTTGACTGAAGCAAGTGCAAAAATAATTTTCAGTTCTGTTTTTTGTATATAACAACCCTTCTAAAACCTCCAACCGACCTAAACAGTTTTGCCAATTGTTAATGCACTAGCAGTTTTACAATGGCTAATTATACATAATTTTGGAGAAAAGTTTACTGAGTTTATTTCATGGAGATAACCTGGTGATTTTTGGTGCTGTTTTTGTCATCCCTGTTATCAAAGTTTAAGGCCTCAAAGTCTAATTCTTTGCTTACTGAGCTCAAAACTGAATGCAAAGCTGTCTTTGATTTCACTACAGCAGGCTGATGGCTTAGAGGCCAGAATTTTCGCTATCATCTTCACAACTCTTCTGACGTCAGAAGCACTGTAATGGCTTGCCACATAGTAAGGCTATGGACTTAAATGGGTCAAAGTGCAAAACGAAAAAATGACAAAACTGGTCAATGGTGACAGTTTTCATGCTTATTTCTGGTGGGTATTTTTATACCTTTATTTATTTTTTGATACAAATGAAAAAAATATAATATTTTGTTTTTCACTAGTGACTGGGACCGCAGTGAATATTCACATAGGCCCATCCTCGTGTAGAATTAATGTATTGTAACTCTCCAACAGTAAAAACAGTCACTTGCCTGTTAGTAAAAATAGAAGGAGATAACAGAAAGGTATTCCTACAGTGTAATGGTAGAGAGCTCCCCCAATTCCTTGCATAAAGGAGTCTTGTTTAAACAAGTGATTTTTCCTGATGCTGCATGCAACCTTAGTGAAATTTCAATGTGAGGAAAATTCCTTGTGCTTTAACTTACCTCCTAAAAAACTGTTTTTCTGATTGTCACACAAAATTGATTTACCAGTATGACTCCCTATCCCCTTAAACAGTTAGAAGATGGAAAGAAATTGAGGGGAAAAAAAAGCCAAATCAGCCTGTCTCTTCTCCCCAAAGGCACAGAGAAAGGAAGCACTGTGCTTGACCCACATAACAGAAGAAAGCAGCAGAGTGAAAGATGTGTGTGCAATGTAGTCACAGACATTATAAAACAATCACTGCATGATGTTTAAACATTGCTTTATGGTGTTTCCACTGAGATATTCCATTAGTATGTGATGATAATGAATCATGATTGTACTTCACTGAGAGCTCTTGCCATGAGCTCTTGCCATACTTTTCTGTTTTTTTTTTTTTTTTTTTCCTGTGGATTGCACATGGAAACAAGGGAGAGAAATTACTTGAAGAACATAACCAGGATAGAAACAACAAAATTACAGTGGTACTTAGAAGTGGACAAACTTTTCAACACAGTTTTATTTCATTTTGTCAATATTATTTTATTCAAGTTAGAAGTGCAGCTTTAAATATAGTCTTGGGAATGTGAAAGAATGCCTTTAAAAAATGTCCCTGGGCAGTGCATATGTGTTGACAAAAGTGGGGTTTTTTAAATACTTTTTTTTCCACTTCTGTAGACATAGTGTGTCTACAGCAACTAATTTTAGAAAGAATATTTTCAGCTAAAGAAAGAGATTGAAGCAGGACAAGTGCTTCTTAACTGGTAAAGCACTCAACATCTATACAGCATCTCAGTTCAGCTGGCAATGTTTCTCCCAGATCTAACTCCTACACGCTCAGATGGTGAATCTTTAGAGCAGGGAAAAGTGCCATCTGGTGATTCAAAACAATACAAAACTGATGGAATCAACTTCTTGTAGATGACAAATGGAACTGGTCATCAACCTCAAATAAAATTGCCATATGTGGTTTGGTCCTGAAGATCCTGAAAACTGATAAAACACTCAACTATCTCCATCATCAGATTTCCATTTAAAATTCTATTCTTCCATTATACTGCAGCAAATTAATATAATGTGCTTAGCAGCAGTAACTCATAATTCATGCATTTCTGTAATCACAAAAAGTCAGTGTGTGTGATGTGTGCTGATACAAAAGCTATATATTGTATATATGACAATTATATAAATAGTGAAAATTATAAACGTATACTTATGTTTGTCCTTTTACATTAGATTTTGAACTCTGATATAGGGATTGCAATTTACATGGATAGTATATAGCACATGTTCTGTGTAAAACATTAACAATAATGTCTGATGCATGAAGAAACTAGAGAAACAATAATAGGTTAGAATAATTCCAACTATTTTAATAAGTTAAAAAAAATTTGATAGTTGATAAGCTGATGATGCGCCTTTAACTGTAGGCCTCCAATTTAAGAACAGAAAGACCATGAAAAAGGAAAAGGGTAGGCTGTGACTTTGCAAAGAAAGAGAAGACATAAAATGGCAATATTTTATTCAGCAAGTTCAACTTCTTTTTCTGAGTAGAACTGTATCTGATTTATGTTCTGGTTTTTGTTGAGGGTGAATTAGTAGCTAAGAGAGTAAGGTAAACTCAATTCTAGCTCAGTGCATTTGTTTAAAGGCTCACATCTGTAAACATTTAGTCTGAATATTAATTTTATTTGTACGAGTACTCTGAGTATCCTGTTGTTTTTTATAGAGCACATTATGGAAAGTTATGGGGTTTTTTCATCGAGACTCCCTTTAAGAGGCTCATCAGAGTGAAACATAATGCTTGTAGGGTCTAGTAAGAATATGCACAAGTACTAAAATGCTGTGTGTAAGCATTCACAAGAATTGCTCCTTTAGTTCAAATACTGAAATATTTGTTGATAATGAGCAATAAGCTGTAAAACACGCATTCCTGTTCTTAGACAGATTTTCTTTGAAGTCAGTAGGCATTTCAGAAGGGTCAGACTGCATATGTATTTCTGTAAACAAATTCAGTTTAAAAAGCCAAGGAAATACATAATACAAAAATAGCATTTAATGAATATTAGACCATATCCATTTTTCTAATTCATAATTTGTGTGTTTAAAAAGGATTTACTACAGAGTTGTGTTTACACATCACTCTTAACATATATGTTTTTTACTTGAAAACCATTTTAGATGAGAAAAAAGGCATAAAGAAAAAAATGTCCTACTGAACACTTATGGCTCTGTATGGGATTGTACAGGTGTGTTTTGCATAAAATTTCTAATAATCTGCCAAGTATGAGCTCAAGGTGTCTTGTCATACCCTGTGAAGTTATAACACATTTTGTATGCAGTGCCACAGACGATAATGCAAAGCAGCAGTATTTCTCAGCCAAATCCTCTTTTGTAATCCCCTTTAACTTGCTTGTTACATTTTGTATATTCAAGTATTGGTTCAGCTTTTCCATTAGTTTATATTAGTGCCTTGTAATTTAAACCCTGGTGTGAGTCTAGCACTACAAATGAATACTGTCCTCTGATATTCTGTGTATGGCATGGTATAGATAACTTTATCCATAATAGACAGTATCTTTATTTTAAGGAGATAAGACGAGATGATAATTCTTTATATTGACACACAATGGGTCAGGGTGAGTTTGCATAGTGGACTGAGCTCCCTACAATAGCGTCCAGTCACCTTGCTAATGAGAAATGGCATAAATGTTTAATTTATTCATTTATTTCTGCTTGGGAGGTCAAAATGAACTAGTACCTTCATTTCTGTTTCTGTAAGTTTTCAAATGAGTTTTACGTTTTCATTTTCAAGGAATATTTAATTTGAAATATCAAAAGAACGGAATTAAACTGTGTGTCTATACAAAGTTAAGAGAATGAATAAAAGATAAATTCAGTTAATTGTAATTTTCAATAATAACAGTCTAATTTTAATGCAGCTTAACTATTTTAGAAGTCAATTGATGGTCAAAGCCAATGCTACTGTAAAGCAGAATGAGTGAAAGCAATCATCCTTGTGGTGACTGGGACTCATGATGACCTTTTTGCATTTATCATGTGATTAGAAAAGCAAAGAATTTTCTCCTTGAAGGACAAGAAATCTTAAGCTGTCAACAGGTATATCGAGTTCTGTTCACAAAACCAGAGAAGGTTATGGCATGCTTTCACCTTATCTTAAACAAAAAAGAAATTAAAGAACTAATTAATTTCCAGTGCAAACAATTGTTCTGAACTATAAATGACGGACTGTTTAAGGAGTAGATAGAGAATTTAAGAAGTTCTTTGAATTCTAGGACTAGACTGTGGCTTAAAGCCAGGCCTCCTTTGGAAGACTGGTGCTGCATTAGAGTTAGAATTCCTTCTGGACAGCATGTGCTGCAACAGGAGCTCTACCAACCTATGAGATGGAACAGCATATCCCCATCTGTTGCTGGCCAGCTGTCCTGTACATCCCCCTCCTTTTCATGAGATCAGCCTGACAGCAGTACTTAAGCTCTCGAGTCATCATGCAGCTGAGCTGCAAACATGAATCAAAATGGGAAAGTGCACTTCTTAGCGGTCGTTTGGCTCTCTAGAATTCAGTCCCTGGGTGTGTTGGGCTTTATAGCTCCAATCCAGAAAAAATACTTAGCATGTGTTTGTGCTACTGAATCTCTGAGGAGTCTTTTCCTAGAGAGAAGCATACAGTCCTTGTTAGGAGAGATAATGAGACTGTTTATTGAGGCTTGTTATAGGCAATGTTGTTGGAAGAAATGTGTGCTTTCCTGGTAACTACTGGTTTACAATGCTTAGTGGTTAACAAACTATTTTATATTTCATTAAATTTACCCTTGCCTTGTGTCAAGAGAGCTCTCATCACTGTCTCTAAGGACTAACTCCAACATTTGGGAATAATAATTACTCTCCCTTTTTCAAAATGGTTATTTTACAGTATATTCAGGAAATACTTTGACAGTGACTGCGAAATGTGGCAGTCCACACAGTGTCTTCTGAAATCTAGACCTGTGGGAGAAGGATAAAATACCAAGAAAACACCTCTTTAATGTTTATTCTGAGAGAAAGGGATGGTGACACGGCTGTAGGATTATTCAAGGAGTACGATTTCTAAGGGAAGTGTAGTGGGTTTTTGGGTTTTTTTTCTCCTAGGTTTCAGGCAAGGTTCAAAGTTTATTTAGGGAAGTAGAATGGAATACAATTCACTTTTTGTCAATTTGCCTTAAAAACATACCTCATTAAAGAATCTACCTGATCATTTCTTTGAGTAGCTCCTCATCCTTGTATTGTGAGAAATAATAGCAAGTAGTTGTTACCTACTATCCTTCTCTACATCATTGAGTTTTTACAGTTTCATAGACATAAAGCAGCAAGAATATGTGACTGATGTCATTACATTATCTTTGGATTGACTGGGAAGAGCCTTCTCATGTGTTCTGCTTTACTCTGGGCGGCTATCTGTGGTGGCTGTATGAAGTGTTAATTCATTTTTCCATTCTCCCTCATTGCTATCAGATACATTAAAGCTAAAGTACTTGCCCTGGTTGACAGTAAACCTCACGTATTTGTGAAAGAAGAGTATTATGATAGAAATGGATATTGCAAAAAAGGGATACTCATTAGATAACATAGTGTGAACATTTTTGGCTTGGTCTTTGTGTTTGTTTTGCAGCCTGCACTTCCTTGGGAATGCAGACATGGAGACATGATGATGCAGCCTGGGTACCCAGGTTGCTGGTGGAAGGGTAGCTCCCGGCAGGCTGTACGCAGCAGCCAGCGCTCCCAGAAGAAGTTAGGAGGTAACTTGCACACATGCCCATGCTGCTGGCTAGCCCTTGCCTGAAGACATCTGAATTATGGAGCCAGGAGAAGAAAAACAATCTACATTGTAGATGGCAGGTTGATGTAACTTCAGCCTGAGGTCATTATAACTTCAGCTGATGGCCTGATGGTGGTGCGCAACTCAAGCAATCTGGACTGGTAGTGTGCTAGGTGGAGAGAAAGAGGTAGAAAAGCAAAACTAGAACAGTTGATCTATGGGAAAGAAAGTCTTTTTGAGCCCCTTAAGTTTTGTCCCTTAGCACAAAGGGAATGATGACAGGCATGAAGTGAGGTAAGACCTTGAAACATGCAGTAGAAAGGCAGAAGGACTGAGGAGGTATCTGGGATGAAGAGAATATGATGTACATGATCATACAACATGAAGAAGGCTTCATGGGAGGCAGCCAAAAACCCTTCCTTTTGTTGTTTTCTGGATTAGGACAATTGAGATGGGGCTACAAGAAGAAGAATCAGCTCTTTTTGGGCATGGTTATCTGAGCTTATCTACTCAAATGCACAAATCTTTAAGCTGTGAGAGGGAAAGCCATTCCCCTTCTCCCCAGATAGTTTTATAACAACCACTCCTCTTAAGAGTAGAAATCAACATTTAAAAAGATCTGTTTGAATGAGGGCAAAACTACACCTTCTGCAAATCAGAAGACTAAGCGTAGTGTGAGGAGAAAGCAATTTTTCATTTTATGCACCTTCATCCCACAAAACAGGCACTTAAAATAAAGATTGTATAGTGAAATAAAGAAAAATAGAAAAGGGAGAAGAAATCCCACCTAATGACAAATCAGAAATCTTTAAAAAGTATTTTAACCAAATCTGGCATTATAGACACTTTAAATCACTAGTCATAAGTAGACCATCACTGTAATAAAAATACTGGTATAATGCAACAACCCTTTAAGTGCTTTTGGGTGTCTATTTCTGTATCTTAACTGGCTTGAATTCATTCTTTATTTATTTATTTTTTGTAAGACTTTTCAGAGAGTATGAATTGAGTTTTAATATCACTGTGATACATAAAATTACTGATATGTCCTCAATTTTAAATTCCAAATGAGTCATTTTTAACTTGGAAATAAGAAAAGAGGTGAACAGGAATGTAACTCCATAGGGTAGGAATTTTTGCTTTAGTAATGAACTCTCTTCACATATTATTAGGAAACTAATTTGTATCAATCAGTATGAAATACACCATTGGAACAAACATTAACATTTTTTGCTTAGTAATTCATCTCTGACTTATGAGGAAGACTTTCTATAATATATGAAAATATTAAAGAGTTAATTACAGTCTATAAAAAAGCCTTGTGGGATGTGTTGCATCCTTCACAAAAAATGCATTGTTTTCTGTCCCTCAGTAAGTACTTTATTTGTTCAAAATGATCCCATGATATTAATTTCTGACTTGGCAAGAATGATATAGATCAGCAGTATGTACTAACATCTGGCGGCATAGTGCAGCTGAATTACTCGTGCGATAGCAGTAAGAGAAGAAAATGGCATGCAAATACGCATAATTTTAGGCTTAAGGGCCCAGTATTCTTGTGCAATGCTGGTTAAACAGACTGACAAAGCAGAGACAGTTTGAGATATGTTAATATGGGAAAATGTAATTAGTTCCAAAATAAAAGTTACTGTAATTCAAGCAGTAGATATAAACTAGGAAAATAGTGCTAGCCCTGTGTGTAATCAAATCATACTGTACGGCTGATAATTTGCTGGGTATTGTAGAGCTGAAATAGAAGATTTGAAGAGAAATTACAGAAGCAAACCCTTCACAAATAGAAGCATTATACATATCACAATGAAATATATCAAGGACAGAAATGCAGCTTCATTAGTTATTGCAACTGTCCTATCAGCTGAGTCACCAAATTGCTTCTAAAGAATGGGGTAACAGCTGATATCTATTCTTGAGGAACATTTCATTTCTAACAGAAAGGTGTCTGAAGGGCAATTTAACCTTAAGTTCATAGAAAAATAGCTATGCATTAATTTCCTTATGTCACTAGGGGAATGTAGTTCTTTAGCTAAATACAAATTACCCATCTCTCCTTCTCTGCTAACCATAGTAGTGAAGAAGTTGAAACTGTTTTTCCTTGTTTGCCAATACTCAGTGAAGAACAATTAATCCTCTTCTCTCTCAGGTATCACTTTATCCATCTTTCTCTCCCTTCCTCTTTCTTGCACATGTTGTTCTCTCTCCCCTTTCTTTCTCTTCCTTCATCTAAATACACACATTCACATTGTTCTTATCCAACCAAGATACTACTAAAGCTGTTTTTCCAGATGCCACACAGCCCAAAGTGTGGGTACCTAGTAATAGAAGCCAGTGTCATGAAGAGAGCGATGTATTGGCTTTTTATAAGAGATATGAAATATCCACATAAAGTACAGACTGTCCTGATGTCTTTATCCTGATGGCCACATGTATGGGGCATCAGACAAAAAAGCATTGCTGATGAGTCTGGGGGTAATTTTAAACTGGTGAGCTAGATCTTTGCCTCTGAGGTATCTCAGTGTGGTATCTCAAAATGGCAGGAAAGAGAGGCATACTTTCACAGGAAGACTTACTTCCACTATTTCCGCATTTCTTATGAGGACAGCGTCTGAACTTGCTTTCAAAGCATTGCTTGTTTATTCATTATTCATGGTGAGTACTACAATTTCTGAAATATGTTGACTCTGTAATGAACTGGAAAGAGGATTTTTCTGAACCTGTAGCATGAGTCAGAAGTGCCTAGTTCCTGACATTTAGCCACTTCTTGATCTTTTCTTTTGTTGCACAGTATGAACAGTACAAACGTGATTCTGCCTACTCAGAACTAAAAAGGTTTATCCAACATTAGAAGGGCTAGATTTCCAGAAGATCCTCATATCTTCATAGATGATATTTCTGGGAGGAGATGTCAGGGAAAAATCTGACAGCATTACAAGTTATAAAAACTACTTTGCATTACTTTAATATTGCACCAAAGTTACCTGTTGTTGTATCAGCACATTTCCTCTAAATGTTTTATGCTGAATTTCATCTTTTAAACTCCTGTTCTTATTTATTTATTTATTTATTTATTATTTTCACCTTGATTTCTCTTTCTTCCATCAAATTCACACATCTATATATTAATAACCAGAAGTGCCTTACCTATTTAAACAGGTATTGGGATAAAATGAAATTTTGTTTCAAGGAAATCTCAAAGACATATCCACCTTTTCCTGGTTTTGATCATCCTAACATCTTTACGAATAGAGAACCAACTTTATTTCTTTCCTATGCTCTGTAAGTGAGGATGAAGTCCATTAAATATAATGGATTGATGCTATCATGGTATAATAATCAAAGTCTGCTTTACAAAATTCTCATTTCAGCGTCTAATATGTGCATACCTGTAAAAACTAGTAAAAATTATTTTATTGCAGAATTAGTGTAATGTACAGACTAACAAACAGTCATGGAAATACTTGAAAGAATAGCAGTAGGCCCAGCTTCAGCGAACCAATTATTTACTGTGACTTTGCTTTCAACTTTTGTCACGTGTGTTTTTCACAAGATTTCTTTTATTACCCTGTGCAGTTGCCATAATAACAGCATGTCTGTTGTTGGAAACCTCAGGCTGTATTTGTCACAAGCATACCATGCAAGCGGGAAAATTGTACTTAAACCTTGACATAGTATGGCATGACTTGGTTCATTTATCTGGATTCAGCCAGCTGAGGGTGGTTCAGCACGTTACTCTGTTAGTATAAAATTTACTTCCTTGTCATTGTTGTTGGATCATTAATTACCCCGTCAGGTAGTAGCAAAGGCTTTTGTAGTTTAAGTCCTGCAACGAGTTTTGTAAAATGTAGGGTTATTTCTGAGGTGCGGTGTGTGGAATAAAACTAAAATAAGGCTGGTTTTGGTTTGGTTTTTTTTGGTTTTATTCTTTTTGGCATAATTTCCAATGTTTGTCATTGCGCTTTAGTTGCATTGTTGCTCACGTTTCATAAAATACTACATATCATGTGTGACATGCTTAAATTGGTTTTGCTACATATAAATCAATGTCTTAGATAAGAAATACTCTGATCCTATTCTTCATTTACATTATCAAGGTAAAGTTTTTCCTTAGAAAGAAAATTGTGAAGTGGACAGCATTGCTGCTTGATGAGTTCTGAATTAATAGATAATTTCTAAATAAGATTCTTTTCCCTCTTCATAAAAAGAAACCATACGGAATTTAAACAGATATAAGTGCAAAAATAATTCTTTCTAGATGCTATTTATTTTTTATATGACAAAGTGATGAAGAAAGGGTGAGTGATGGGAAATGGGATTGCCAAAAGCAAATTAAAAAACAAATTATAATATGAAATGTATAAATATTATCCAAACTATTAAAATAGACAGAGGAAGGGTTCATCTATAAACCCTTGCATTTGGGTTATGGCTTAGTTCAGTACATCTAGAAGATATTTTTACCCTGATGTGCAGATCCTTGTTTCTCATCTGGAAATCTTTTCAAGTCGGAATTTTAGGACTTTTGGCAATTATCCAGAAATCTCAGATATGTCTGTTGTGGATGCACAGTGGTCTCCTGCATCTCAGTACCTGAGACTCATTGCTTCTTTGTCATATAAAACAGATGCTCATATTTCTACCCAGAAAATCTCAGGCAGAAATATACCAGGCCTAGGCAGCATTAGTCTGAAATCTGGGTATTCAACCCATAAACAGTCACAAGTCTTTTTTAAGCCTAAAGCTTATATAATGTTTGGGATCAGATGGTGGTGGGAGCTATACAGATACAGGTGCAGATGTGTTTGCTTTCAAAATACGTTGAATTTTGTTTAGTTTCTATATGAGAAACTTGGTCAGTGCCTTGCATACACAGAACCAGGTTCCTATTGCCTTACACCCTAGCTGTACTGTGTTACTTTGCACAGTGTAAGTTTTCTACGGTTTCTGAAA
>VYZW01033916.1:20880-43282 GCA_013401315.1 Balaeniceps rex
TTTTTTTTTTTTTTTTTTTTTTTGTGATTTGTAGGGAAACCTTGATCAAAGTAGAAGAATTACTACTCATTTTGAATGCTCTTGCAGAACCTAATTAAATTTCAAAACTCTTTTCTTCTTCCTCTGACTAGAAAACTTTCTGCATAGTAGGAGGAAAAGGATACATTCCCTCTGACAGACGAAAGGGCTCTAATTGCAGTTGTGACCATGTTCTTGCACTGTTCTTTTATTCATTTGAGCTGGAAAACTCATTATCTACCTACACCAAAGCTCTGGTTAGTAAAAGAACCTTTAAAAGGTTAATTCTGGAATGGGATACTTCAGTAACTTCTTTAAAAGCATTTTTGTAGTTGCCTCCTCTCTGTCCAGATACAGGAGGTTGTGTTGGCTTTGGATGCATCCAGCTGATGGGAGGTGATAGAAGGTTTCCTTATCTAGGTCAGGAGCAGGTTTGGCCAAGTTTCTTGATTGCATAACCCAACGGTCCTTTCGTTTTGGGATAAGGATTAGACTAGGTCAACTTGAATGAACACATATCTCTGCTTACATCCCCAGTCCTGTTAAATATGTGAAGTGCAGGGGGCGGGGAAAATGAGCTAAACCAGACCTTATCTTATATACTTGCGTGCTGCGTTGCCTGAATAACACTTGAACTCTTCAAACGCAAGGAATGGGTTCCTTTCCTGAACATTCCCCTTTTCAGCTGCAGCTGTTAAACGTGGAGTGCTATGAAGTGGGAGTCATGTGACACTGGTACTATTCATCTCAGTTATTTGGGTTAAGTCAGCATTTCTGCTTGCTTTTCCCACCATGTAACGCAGATTGAAGGCCCAAAACTCTGTTATTGGTCTCACTGCTTTATTTCTTTCATCATAACACACAGAAGTTAAATACCAGAATGATACTAGCACGAAGGCTATTTTTTCAGTATTTTAAAATATTTCCTGAGTTTTCAAGTCTTTGACTTTGAAGTTTGCCTATTATGAGTATTCCATAATTATTTTAGTATTTTTGTCTTTAAAAAGTATTTCAAATAGTCAGAAATTATACTAAACAGTTGAGTATCAATTCTCTTTAAAATTTTGTTTCTCTACTGTAAATTGCATAAGGATTTATTCAAATATATATAATACGGCTTGAATAAAATAAAGCCCTAGAATATATTAGTAGAATTCGTCTGCTGCTACTGCAAACTGGGATGCTCAGGTATGATTAGACAGTTGAACTAGTAAATCTTTTGGGACAATACAACACGGTATTGAACTGGATGGGAAGTTCTGGTTTGGTTTTGCACCATGATAGTTGGTTAATTTCAAATTAGTTCATGTTGAAAAAGAAACATTTTTATAATGGAGGCAGTCACCTCATGCAGGCAGATCCATAGAGCACAGTATTAGCCGATGTCTTTCCTTTCAGGCACAGTAGTTATTTGCAGTAGTGCCAAAGCTTGTTCTTGAAACTGATAGCTGAGATTATAGGAGGATGGGCTGTGCTAACGTGGCAGTTACTTGTGGCTGTGAAAGGCAGGATTTAGAATGTTGTTGTGGTTTAACCCCAGCCAGCGACTAAGCACCACACAGCTGCTTGTTCGCGCCCCCCCAGTGAGATGGGGGAGAGAATCAGAAGGGTAAAAGACTAAAGACAGTTTGATAGGTAAAGCAAAGCAAAACAAGGGATTAATTCCCTACTTCCCATTGGCAGGCAGGTGTTCAGCCATCCCCAGGAAAGCAGGGCTCCATCACGCATAACGGTGACTTGGGAAGACAAACGCCATCACTCCCAACGTCCCCCCCTTCCTTCTTCTTCCCCCAGCTTTATGTGCTGACCATGACGTCATACGGTATGGGATATCCCTTGGGTCTGTTGGGGTCAGCTGTCCCATCTGTGTCCCCTCCCAACTCCTTGTGCCCCCCAGCCTGCTCACTGGTGGGGTGGGGTGAGGAGCAGAAAAGGCCTTGACCCTGTGTGAGCACTGCTCAGCTGTAACGAAAACAGCCCTGTGTTATCAATGCTGTTCCAGCACAAATCCAAAACATAGCCCCATACCAGCTACTGTGAAGAAAATTAACTCTATCCCAGCCAAAACCAGCACATATGTCCATGTACTGAGCAATTTCCTCTTTCTCAAGATTTCAGTTGGCGTTTATTCTGCATCAGTAATTAGAATTTTTTAGGGTTTTTTTTGATGTCTCTGCTTTGTTCTGGCAGGGCTAGACAAAGTCTTCATAGTAATTCAGGTTCATTTCCAGTCTGAGGATTGGAACAAACCTGAGTTTGAACCACTTTCCACTTTGATTCCCAGGTTATAATTACCAACAATCAAAATACAATCTCGTTACTAAATATTATGCCCAAAGTTTCATTAGCAAATAAAACATTAAGAAACCTCAGTCTTATATTTTTTGTAGCAGTGTTCATTATGTAAAATATTGTGATTCTTTTTGGATTAAAATTGTTGTCCAGAGAATTCTTACCTGTGTCTGGGGAGATCAGCTATTGTTTGTTTTGATGATTTTCTGTATATTTGTTTCTCTTTTAAAATGTGCTAGATTGCAGGGTGTAAAGATCCCGAATTTTTCAACAAATAGCAGTGTCTTACTGAAGGTAGCCTGCTAATTCAGTGTAAGCTGCTAAATGGGAAAAATTTTTGTTCTTTTAAAGTTATTGACTATAAATTACGATAGCAACTGTTCTGCAGTCCCTGTACGGATATTTCTGTTCTGACTTTTTTTGGTTTTTTAAATCAAAGGAAGATTATAGTATTTATATTATAGCTATGAAGTGCTACTGTAGCCACAGGGAAAAATTAAATAATCAGTTTATTCTAGATCCTGTCTTTCATTCACCATTGCTCTCACTGAGACATATGTGCAAGCAAAATAAGAAGAAAACACGTTGCTTAGTGGCGGGTACAGGAGCTTTGATGCTAGGAAAATCAATTGATTATCTGGTCTAAAGACATAGTCCCATCCCTAGTGGTGATAAGTAGCAGGTGATGATGAACTGTTTTTCACACTACTTGACTGATTTGACTGCAATTAGCTTATATCAGTTTATCAACTCCAGAGAGTATGAAATAGGCAACAGGAATGTCCTGAAGTGAGCATCATAAATGTGATGTTTTTCTGTTCCAGTATGGAATGATATCCTTGCAACACTGGGGCAATGGGAAGTCTACTGGAACTGTTGACAATTTCTGCAAGGCAGTGTGGTATATGGGCTTTGCAGAAATGCGAAAAAAACAAAACTCTTGGGTTTTTTTGCTTGTTTATTTTGGGTTTTTTTTTTTTTGATCTGAGAAACTTAAAAGCAGATCCCACTGAGAGGCATGGAAAGAGAGGGCGTTTGCTTGAAAGATCCAGACTGACAAGCTAAATGTGAAACTTGAACTGTGGACCCCTCTTGGAGCGTGGTGGGTGTGTCACAGGCAGAGTGTTGCCTCCGCAAGTGCCTGGGCGCTTTACTGTGTGAAATAACTCCGTTCAGGAGCGCGTCTGCCTGCTCCGGAGGCGCCTGTGCTCCGGCTGCTGCAGCTTGCTAGCCAGCTGCCGGGCCAGACTTCAGCTGCAGTCCAGGTCATTGCTTGGCATTTTCAAGGTACCAACATGGCTGAAAGGTGAATTAATCGTTTGGCTGTCCTTGAGTTGACTTTCATCATTATCTAGGCAGCAAGCTGCTTGGGAACACGTTTTTACATAATTTGCACAAACTGTTACAGCCTTAACCTGGGAGTTAGTTTAAAAGAAATATATATGGCAGTTTCTGGGAAAGCCATAGCAACACTATAATAATAAAGAGTAAGAAGTAACAAAGCGGTCAAGGAGCAGACCTGGTGGTGTGATCAGCCCAAGGCTGGAAAGAGGACAGTGAATTCTGAACACTTCATCTGTTTTTAGTTTCTGACTGCTACCTGGATTTGCACGGTAGCACTTTTTTACTGACTCCTTGGGTGTTACAAAGAAAACTGTGCCACTATCCGTGCGGCATTTCTGAATGTATATGTATATGTTCTTTACAGAATGCTTTATATTTCTTCTTCAGAAGAAGAAATATAAACTCCTAAAAACTTCAGTTTACAGGAGTCTGTTAAGCCCTTGAAGAGACAATCTGTCAATATATTGATGGCAAAAATCTTGATTACTCTTATTAATACTCCTTCACTGAAGCAAGATAATATGCTGAAAATAAACTGGGTTTTTTACTCAATAGTAGCACTGTTTTGCTGGAGATAACTTACTTGAACAATGCTTTTTTTCCTTAAGTGTTTATGCGTTGCCAATTAAGCCGATTACAAAAAGGACATGCAACAGATGAGTGGTTTCAACTCAGTTCCCATATACCACTGAAGGGTATTGAGCCAGGATCTTTGCGTGTTCGAGCACGATATTCTATGGAGAAGATCATGCCAGAAGAGGAGTACAATGAGTTTAAAGAGGTATGAAGTTGTTTAACTTTCCTTGGTTTATCTGTCAAAATTCATTTTGTTGGTTGAGATGGATCTCAATAACACTGGCTGATGTCATTAAATAATATTTGTAGTGACATCTGTCACTACAGATGCATGATATCCATTTTTCCAAAGCTGTTAGGAGAAGCTTCTGAAGATTTTAAAATTCTGTTTTTCTTTCAGCTTATACTCCAGAAAGAACTTCATGTAGTCTATGCCTTATCACATGTTTGTGGACAGGACAGAACACTGTTGGCTGGGATTTTATTGAAGATTTTTCTTCATGAAAAGCTTGAGTCCTTGTTGTTACGGACATTAAATGACAGGGAGATAAGCATGGAAGGTACTGCACTGAATTACACTAAAGTTTACTGGAACTCTGGGCAGGTGGGGAGGGAAGGGCTCCAGCGCCTTCCTTTTTTTAACTCCTCTTTAGTTATGTATCAAAGTGTAAACACGGCACATTTTTCCTCTGCTTTTTGTTGTCTCCTTTTCTCAACTTTTCTCTTCCCTGTCTTTTTCTTCAGATGAAGCTACTACCTTGTTTCGTGCCACCACTTTAGCAAGTACACTTATGGAGCAGTATATGAAAGCCACAGCAACAAGTTTTGTTCACCATGCACTGAAAGACTCTATATTAAAGATAATGGAGAGCAAGCAGTCCTGTGAGGTGATACCTTGAACTATGTTTTTAAACATTTTGGTTTGTTGATGCAATTAGCTACTGGTTGTTATGTTTTATGTTTGTATTAAATATTAGGTTCAGAGACATTTATTAATCTCTCAGAACTAAAATTCATTTCCATGAGAAATACAGGAACTGAATTCATTAAGAGACTTTTTTTTTCCCTATATGTTGGTTTGAACAATATTCATAGTAGAACTTTTTAAGTTTTTTAATTAAAATTTCTATAAATTACGTATTTATTCCTTACCAATTGTAGGCTGTTCTGTAGCAGTTACAGAATGGCCTAACCTAAGTAACTTCTAATAAACTCAAGATATCATAGCAGTCAATGTCTGAATTTTAGTTTTAAATTAAAACTTCCTGATATTAAATGATTGTTGTTGATGCTGAAACTGTTGGTTTTTAAATGACCCTCCTAACTTATGTGTTTCAACTTTAACTTAGTTGTGGAAAGGATGGGAGTCCTCAGAAATTTGGATTGAGAGAGACCAAAAGGTCATGCAGATGGATAGTGGTGAATATCTGAGCTGTTAAAAGCCTGGTGTATTAGAACTTAAAACCGTTGCTTCTTCACATTTCCTGACTAGCCACTGAAACAGACTTGTGAGTTCTGTAAGAGACTTGTACAGCAGCAGAATATTTAATTTACTTTGAAGTAATATTCAGTGTGTAATATTGTGAAACTATATATGTAGTTCTAGTTAGGAGAGGAAATTTAATCTTTTTCTCTTTTTGTTTCAGTTAAATCCCTCAAAGTTAGAAAAAAATGAAGATGTAAACACTAATTTGGCACATCTACTCAGTATACTTTCAGAATTGGTGGAGAAAATATTCATGGCTGCAGAGATACTGCCTCCGTAAGTTTGCACCTTTCTGTTCAGATTTGTATTTGAAAATTCCTGGTTTTGTGAATTATATTGCACCTTAAAATGATGTTCTTACTGGTTCATCTTCTGCTAATCCATCATAAGACTAATGTCGTTAGGGTTGCTGTATGCACACAGAGGAATATAGATGGGGAAAAAATAACACTTTCAGGAATTTCAGGAATAGTGCTTTTTGCAAAAGCCTCTGGCTAGCACATGTGCTTTTCTTTGAAGGAGAAGCTACTAGACCCAAGAGGTCAGGGAAGAAGAATAATAAAAATAATCAATCTCATATTGCCACGAAAAGGTGGAAGACAGTAGTAGTTAGCAGACAATTACATATATTTAAGTTGATTACAAATTCTTTCCAGTCCTCCTCCTCTGAGAAAGAGATGGAATTATTAACAGCATAATAAAAATGCAAGCAGGTAGTAGTAGAATGATACCGTGCTATGATTGCTTCTGTCTGCTAGGGAAGTGCAGAGGTTATTTTTATGTCCTTTTTTTTTACTTGCTAAAATAACTTCTGTTCATAGTTTAGATTTGAACCATCTAATGAAAACTGTTAGTCCTATCCACTTTTTTTCTGCTGTGTCATTAGCTTTTGAAGTAAAAAAAAAAAACTCAATTTTGAGACGGCAGAGTGGCACAGAAGTGTTTCTTTTGTGTTAGTGCTGTCAAGGTTAGCATTAAAAGTTGCACTCCTTTTAAGTATATGATGCAGCTCTCAACATTTTCTGAAATATACCACAGTTTTCCCATCTTTTTATGGGAGAGGACTATTGCTGTGGTTGCTTAACTTTTAAACACCTAACTCTTATTTATGGAAAGAATAGTTGTTGTTTAGTTAAGAAGAGAAAAATAAAAAAAAAATCAACCATCAAAACTGTCTTTTTTAAAAGGAAATACTACTTATGAAACAGTTATAAAACATTTAATGCACTTCTGAATAATCACTGAATTGCATATAGAATTGGGTATTAGTGAAGGTTTTTCCTTGCCATTTTTAAATTTACTTGTTAATATAAATTTAGAAATTTAGAAATTGACTTCTTATAAATGTATTAACTTATAAATTAACTCTTAGTTAATGTAAAGCTTATGTCTAAATTATAAATGTAGAATTGATGATAGTTTGCATCAAGTAGGAGGTTGGTCCAGATCCTTTCTGACTTTTTGATTCTGTAAGTTTAATGCAATGAGTAATTAGCTACTATTTTTGCAGGACGTTGAGGTATATTTATGGGTGCCTACAGAAGTCTGTTCAAAACAAGTGGCCAGCTAATACCACCATGAGAACCAGAGTTGTTAGGTAAGTTGTCACTTTATTCCGAAAATAATCTTTTCAAGTCTTGTTAAAGACATACTTCAGTGTGCTTATCCATGTTTCTTTCAGTGACAAAACTGTATAGTACTTACATAGGTTACAGCAGTATTTAAGATATTTATGATGCTGAGGCATGATATCCCAATTAAGGATTATGAGGTTGCTAGATTCTTAATCCTGTCCTTACAGCCTTGACAGAATAAGCTGATGTAGTATAGAGGTCAGTATAGCTTTACTCAATAGTTTTAACTCCAAATTTACTTGTGTTTTGTCAAGTTTTACAAACTAATCTAAAATAGCAATTTCCTTTTTCGTGCTGGGAAAGAAAAACTTCTCTCAAAGCAATAGTTAACCCCTGTGATATCTGTAGAGAGCAGTGACTTCTGAAGATCATGTTCCTGTCATATGCCATCTGGGAGGACTGTGCCTGGGACTCTTCTGTAGTGTGTGTTAAGTGCTGGAGAAATCTTACACGATTTGAGATCAATGCCTTTTAAAATGCAGACCCAACACAGTAAGGAATCTAATACCTTCTCATAAAGACAACTGGGTGGTTGTTAGATTTCACTGAGGTACTGTCTGTGTTGGGACATGTCGTTTTCTGCATCGGAGAAGGCTCCTGGGCACTGGTGTTGGGCTGCTGGTTGTGATCACTCTGAATCAATACTGTGTTGGTTTGCAAAAACATGTAATTCTATGCTGTCCCAGTTTTGTTTCATTTCTCTGCTCCAGCCCAATCATGTTGAAACATTCCAGAGCTCCTCTAAAAATGTTACAGGAGGTGACTGAACCTGGCTCCTCTGAACTCGCACCAGCCACAAAAACTCCAGTGTACATTTATAAACCAATGCAATACACAAGTTCTTCCTCTAACACTGTCCATTGCCAGTGCAGGTGAAACAAAAATCTTTGACAAAGATGTGGTCTCGACACTGTTTTTCTAAACGCTATTGGGGGTTTTAAGGGTATCAGAGCCACATCTTCCCTTTTTTGCAGTGTCTGGCAGTCATATGATTTGCCAAGGTTCATCTCCCACGGAGGAAGTCTTTCAGAGGATTTGTCTTTGGCTTGCGTTTATCATTTTGACATTTTGAAGCCTTATGTCATCCAGGGTACGATGCGGGGGCATTGCCTTCACATGGAGGCTGCTCTTACTGTGCGAGCCCCTCTGACTTCGAGGGGCTAACCTACTGGAAGGCTGTAGAGCTGAGCCATGAATACCGTAGCTCGTTCTCTTCTTCCTCAGCTCCAGAGAGAACCATGTGGCTTTCCTTAGTGGACACAGCTTGCATTCAGGGATTTCCAGAGGTCTCCACTGGAGGCTATAAATACTGGATCCCTTGCTCTTGTGATGTTAGTCTTCACAAGTCAATACTAGTGATTTCTCTCTAGAGTACAGAGTTTCACAGCCTTTAGTGATGATTATTATCTTTTATTGCACTATTTTTGGTCCAAGAATGATTAAATATTCAGAGGCAGATGGACAGTTTTTAGATGTCTGGGTATCTTCCCTACTTGTCCTGGTTTCAGCTGGGTTAATTTTCTTCCTAATAGCTGGCATAGTGCTGTGTTTTGGATTTAGGATGAGAAGAATGCTGATAACACACCGATGGTTTAGTTGTTGCTGAGCAGTGCTTACCCTAGTCAAGGACTTTCTTTTTCAGCTTCCCATGCTCTGCCAGGTGCACAAGAAGCTGGGAGGGGGCACAGCCAGGACAGCTGACCCAAACTGCCCAAAGGTCTATTCCATACCATATGGCATCATGCTCAGTATAGAAACTGGGGGGAGTTGGCCGGGGGGAGCGATCGCTGCTCGGGGATGGGATGGGCATCGGTCAGCAGGTGGTGAGCAATTGCATTGTGCATCACTTGTTTTGTATATTCTTTTATCGTTATTATTCTCTTCCTCTGCTGTCCTATTAAACTGTCTTTATCTCAACTCACAGGTTTTACTTTATTTCCCCCCGATTCTCTCCCCCATCCCACCAGGGGGGAGTGAGCGAGCAGCTGTGTGGGGCTTGGTTGCCGACTGGGGCTAAACTGTGACACTACTATATCAGTCAGAAGGTGCTGCCATTTCTCTCTGGTGGTAAAACCCCCGTGTAGATACTGATTCATTCTTAATTTAGGCAGGTTGACCAGGGTAAGAAGCACCAGATCTTCTATATCAGCAAGGTCCACGCTAGATTAATACCTCATTGGCCTTCAACTTTGGGCGCTTTAAAAGATTAATTGGTGTATATGCCATGACTTCAAATTAATTACTTCCTCATATCTTTAAATTCACACCATAGAAAATACTTTAGCTTCACATATAGCTGAGAACTGTTGTCTTACCAGCCCATAATTCATGGTTCTTGGAGAAGTAAGAAACATCTGTAACAGTATATATGAGGTGTCTTGGACATACGGAAGGTGCGTTAACCTCACTACTACATGTGTCATTTTCAAGTAATACGGACATTACCATTACTGTGTACTTACCAACAGGCGAGGTAGTGTAAGGTCCCCTTCCTTCTTTTGTAAGTGGTCAGGCTTTGGTATTGCTGTAGTGAAAACCAGTCTGCTGGTAGTGTCCAAGCACGCCAAACAAAATTAAAGATGATTTAGATTGCTTTAGTTGTCACTTCATTGTACAGCAATTAGCTGGAACTGAGGTTAACCTGAGGTGGGTGTTTTTTACTTCTGCTATTAACAGAAAGTTAGATTTTTTTCTCATGCTGCTGAAGGCTACTCTGGGTTTCTGTTTAATGAGTTCCTAGTTCTGCAGTCAAAACACAGCACTTTTTCCCCAGCTTTCTAGATGGCAGCAATTACTTCTGGGAGGAAAGCAGAAGATCCCGTATTATTCTTCTGCTATTGCATACAGTCATCAGGACGTGGATCAGCTTAAGCTGACCTCACGTTGTGTTGCTGCCAAAAGAGAGGTTCCCTTTGCCCACCTGCTCCTGCGCTGCTCCTTACATCGGCTTGGGGGAGTGGGTGGCTGCGGGATGGATGCCTTGCAGTAGCAGACATTGGAAAACCTTTGGGAAGTCAGAGACCAGGGGCTCCTCCTTTTTGAAACCCGTGTGGTCCGAGATTGGCTTCAGTATGCCTTTACAGTTAAGTTCTTCCCACGTGGTTTCAGCAGTTCACCTTAATTGGGAAATCAATGTGCCTGTTCTTTCAGCTTTTATGATAGTTGAAGTCATAGCATGATATTCTTAATTTGTTAACGTATTCACAGAGCGCAGGCTGGTTCGTTGGTGTCTGTCGCAAAAAGATTCCACGCTAACTTCAATCCTTGAAGAGTACACAATTTTACATTAATTCTCTTAATTTTATTGATCAAAATACAATTTTCTTCCCATTTCAGTGGCTTTGTTTTTCTTCGACTGATTTGTCCTGCTATCCTGAACCCAAGGATGTTTAATATCATCTCAGGTGACTATATGCTTCAGATTAAATTCATTATACAGTAGTAGGCATGAAATTACTGTAATGTCTAATGTAGCAAAATAAGAAGTTTTTTTGAACGCTGTGGCCAAAGTTGTGTTATCCATGTCACTTGACTGACTTCTTGATAAGACAGCCAACATATGCTTTTCACCCTTAAAGGTTAGATTGTGGTTATCCCCAATGTCAGGTTATCCCCAATGTCATTTTGAAGTCCAGAAAAACACGCATTGTAACACAATTTTGAGTTAAAGTCTAGCAATGTGGAATATATTTTAGCAGTGTGGAAAATGCAAGTGTTTGACCTTCAGATGTCACTTTGAATACAATGCAATGCCAAAGTTAATGGCTGAAATTCAATGGTATCTCTTAAATGAACAAGATTTATCAAGTTGAAAATGTGTCTGCAGAGCCTGGAAATACATTTGTGCATCTAGAAAATTATGCTTGAATAACTTGTTCGAACGTCCCGCTTAGCTAGCTTCCAGCCATTGGAGAAGTCTTTACTTTGACTCATTAAGTAGTCAGTCTCAAATACGGGATCTTGAAGACGGGAGAGAGAGGGGTGGCATTTAGAAAGGGTAGGATGTGCAGACTTGAGGATGGTAATCTTGGTTGACTTCAAGGCCATATACAGGAGAGTTCCCCTGGGCTTGCCTAAGCGCATGTTCTCATTGCATGAAGCCTTACCCTGCTTTTTGACGCTCTCTTGGTAGAGCGCATCTGCAGCAGTTAACTAAAACAGTGACAGGGAACATTCCTGTTGGCAACACCAGGATTGCACAGCTGCTGTACTGGCCTGTAGCACAGCGCTGGCCGGTATCCGATGGCATCCTCCATGGTGGCACACATCAGGGACCACATCTGGCACACTGTTGGCACAGGGCTTTCCTGTTGTGAAGCTGTAATGGTGAGGGCATGGATTAGCCCCTGGCAGTTGCCTTAAGCACCTAGAAATGTTTGTGGGCATTTTTAACTTAACTTGTATGGGAGGGGAAAAAGGAAAAGCATAAACTACTGAAAACTCTTATTACTAAGGTTAAAATATTCGGACATCCGAGTTGCTTAGTTTTAAAAGTTTGCATATGTTATGCTTCATCATTGTTTTCTGGGGTTTTTTGTTTCCTTGGCAAAGATCACCCCAAGCTAGAGGGTGTTTAGTTTGCACTAGCCATTGCTCTTCCTCCTTCCCTCCCTAGCAGTTTCTTGATTTTTACTGGTAAAATGCTGATTTGGAAATAGGAGGAAATCAGAAATCTGATTCAGAAAAGCTTTTCTTCTTTATTCATAGACAGTTTTTAAGACAACGTAGCACGTTTTCTATCGTCTCTCTTTAAGCTACACTAAATGAGGGCTGTGTCGAAAAGAAAGTTCCTTTCTCTCACCCACTAATCACTTCCATATGTGCTTTGGAGAAAGCATTTGAGAAACATGGCCTGGTACACAGTGACCCTTTCTTTAGGATTTTATTATCTTCAGGTCATTTGCAAGTTAGGTACCTCCTAACTTGTGCTGCACTGTGTCTGCAGGTGTAAAAAGTTACCTATAAATTTGAGTAATCCCTTTTAAGCTTGTCTGTCAGTGTTAAAGTCCTGCTCATGTACATCCAGGTAATATTCTTGATTACTGCTAAGGTAAACTTACAGATGCCCTGTAGGGCTTTTAGAGCTGTTCAAAAAAAAAAGGGGTGAGGCAGTCATTCTTTCGGAGCAAAGCTTCCAATATACCTTCTTCTATAATAGGGGGAAAAAAAAAGTATTCTGTAGGCTGGGTGTACAGGTATGGCTCAGTATCAGCAGCAATCCTATCACCTCGACAGCTGTGATTGAAAAAAAAGTCTGTTTCAAAAGTTAAATCCTTTGTTTCAAGCACCTTTGAGTTTTTTAAAGTAATTCGCTTCATTAGACCAGTTCTCCTAACCTGAAGTTCCAGATTCCAAGGCTACTAACATTTTCCAGCAGTGCTGCTTCAAAGGCCTGTATCGTACCAAGCACTAGACACGATGAACAACTGACATTAGTTGCAGAGCTCCAGCTATGCAAGAAAAATTAGAACTTATTTTTCAGTGGATTTTGGAGGGGGAAGGGAAGAAAGAACAACAAAAGATGCAGGTAGACAATGAGGAGCATATAGCGTTCTTACGAAGAACTATAGAATTTAGAGCTTATATAATAACCGTGTCAGTTTTGGAACATTTGAAACCTGGCTTTCAGCCAGGCCATTTACCGTAACTGGAGGGAAAAATAATTTTGTAAGATACTACTGGGTAATATCACTTGTTGGAAAAGGAAGTTTTAACTGACCAAGCAGTTAATATAAAGTGTTAAGTGTAATGTTAAGTGCAGCTAGTGACTATCACTTCATGGAAATACAAGCCACAATTGCATGTAATGTTTACTCTGTTTTCCTGATGCCAGTAACTTAAAGTATAATTTGCATAATTTGTCAGAGCCCACTTATGCGGGTATACACAAATAAGAAAAAAGGTAAAGTTGCCTTTTTCTTTTATTCTAAAGGTAAATTAATTTTTTTTATTGTAACAACAAATAATCCTCCTTTCAACAGAACTGTTTCATTTTTGTGAAAATGGTTCTCACTTCACCTCTTACTAACAGTACTTTATTTTGCATACTAGTTCTGTATGCAACTATTAAGAAAACCAGATGTTCATATTAATATATTTTTGTGGATGTTATTAAGCAACATAAGTTTTACTTCACCAAGTGTCATCTTCCACATGCAGTTCTGTTATAATATGAAAAATATTTTATTCCCTGAAAACATATGAATTGGAGAAGAGCTTTACTTTCATGTGACTGCTGTTAGGTTTAAATGGAATGGCCGGTAACTCTCTACTTTGTATTCCTGCCAGATTCTCCCTCCCCCACTGCTGCAAGAACGCTGACGCTGGTCGCCAAGTCTGTGCAGAATTTAGCAAATCTGGTTGAATTTGGAGCTAAGGTGAATATGATTTTAGACGCACAGAACAGCCTAGAACTATGTTTCCAGTACATGTCAATGTTCCTGTTTAATACACGCAAAAACCTGTTGCCGTTTTCTTGTGCAAAGCCTGATACACCAGCTGATTGTCCTCATCAGCAAGGAGGCCTTGTTGCTGCCGTTTCTTCTGCCCTCATCATTTAGAGCTAAACAGGGTGTTGATCTGAAGTCAAGCAGTACCATAAAGTCTGGTCAAATGGGGAAGAGGAGCCATAAAAAAATCATTTGAGAGGAAGTGATCTAGAAACTCACATCAATGACTTGGTACATCCCATGAAGAGTTTGAATTAGGTAGCGGGAACGCCAGCAATGGTCTGTTAAAATAACTGATGAAGGAATGACCATACCAGTAGGTATTACAGAGTGTGATGCAACCATACATTGATGCTATCAGAACACAGATGAACTCAGCAGGCATTTGTTCCAAAGACAACAGTGGAAGTATGTGGAGCATCCTTTTTCCTGTTTGCAGCAGAAGAGGTAGCAGTCATACTGCAGTATTTCCTGCGTTAGAGGGGAGAAGCAGGAGGGGAAAGGCAGGCAGTCATCCCACCACAACCAAAGCGTGGGCACATTTTCTTTTGGAATATCCGTATCAAAAAGACAACTGAGAATTGCTAGAGCAGGAATCTGTGACGGGAAAGAATCAGAAGGATAAATATTCTGCCTTAAATAGACGATGCAAGCTTTTTTTGCATTTCCATTGATTATTTGATGTCAAAGGTGGGGGGCAGCTTTCAGTAATATTGGTGTGCTTCTGTACGCAGCCTTGAAATGCATTCCACACACGTTGCATCTATATATAGGAATTAACTTCCAGATTGAGACTAATCAGGCCTGAACTCCCAGCTTGGTATAGATCATGAAATCCTGAAACAAATGAATAACACCAGCCTCCGACTCTTCCCCCTCCCCTGCATTTACTTACTTCTTAAATTGGTGTTTTCTGTGGTAGAGCACATCAAAGCACGCCTTCTGTTTGTACTCCTTTTCATATCGCTAGACATAATTAATGTTGTCAATCAAGTGTACATACTGCACTAAAAAGCCCCAGCTTTCAGTGAAGTTTCTATTATAACACTAAGAGAATGCCAGCAACAACTGGTCTGTCTTGGTTTCCAGGCCGAAAGATGGTTGAAAAATAAATCTGCTGACTTAAGCATAATGGAAGTGACTTCAGGCTGGCATTATAAAGTTGTTTCTCTGACACATGTAACTTGGAATGTAAGCGTTAATGAAAGAGCAAGAAAGGGGGCACTTATTCCTGACCATACCTTTGAAAGTAGAGCATTTCTTCATTGCAGCTAGGTTATCAAGAGACGTTCATCTTAATGCAAATTTGTGTCAGTGTGCATGCGTAAGAAAATTTTTGAATTGGGAGATTCTCAGTCTTCTGAATGTAAGAAAATACCAAATTCTGGAGTCTTTTGACTGGCTGCAAACCAGACATTAGAAATCCACTTGAAAAAATAAAATCACTCCAGATGACAATACTTGTTTTGCGGCGTCATTTGTCTGACTGCACTCTGTTCGCTTCAGGTATGACAATTATCTTGGCATTGATTTGTTCTAATGAATACTTTTAAAAATTACTAGGAGCCATATATGGAAGGGGTAAATCCATTCATCAAGAGCAACAAACATCGCATGATCATGTTCTTGGACGAACTTGGGGTAAGTGGTTAAAAAAATCTTTACTGGAAGTTACACAGGAACAGTGCAAGTGAAAAATCTTTATACTTCTTACTAACTAGCTCAAAAATGCATCAGCTCCCAGGTAGTTTTGAATGCCTGTAACGGAATAAATTGTTCTTATGCATGTTTAGAAACTGCAGATTCCTGGCCTGTCATACGGAATTAAAACCATCAAATGTCATCTTGGACTTTATTCATTTAGTGCCTCCATAGATGTGAGAAGCTCAAATAGATTTTGTAACTATGAGGACTAGAAATTTTGGCCAAAAAGACAAATCTTTAAAATTATGCTTTAAAACAAAAATTCTTAGATGTAATCCGTCATTACTTTGCTTTCTTTTGCTTTAAAAAATTATATTTTGCTTTAAAAACTAGTAGGTTGAATTTCAGTTACGCATTACCAAACATGTCACTCCATGCATTCTAGATACTGTCGTTTGAAAGCAAACTGCGGTTACTGTGTTCTGTTACTGTTTTGTGTGTGATAGCTGTAACAGGAGTTAGGGCCTCATGTTATATATGTGTGTTTTTAAACCAAGAATTCATTTTAAAAACCAAGATGAAAAAAATGTGCCAAGCTTCCTGAATTGATCCCTTAAAAGTGACCTAGAAGACATCTCAGAATATTTTGATAAGATATAAAAACGAGTGTGGCATTTGCGTGGGTTGCCATGTCACCTTTTCCTGGTTAAATTGCAACTTCTGCATATTATGTCAGTTTTCTTTAAATGACAGATTTTGTGTGAGGTCTCTGAAAACTGTTGGTTTGCCAAGTAACTGTCAGATTAATCTACTGTTTTAATTACAATATCATCGTTTTATGACCAGTCATAATTACAGATTTTGCTGATTTTTTTGTTGCTGCTGTTCTCTCATTTAGATAGAAAAAAAGCACCTGATGGATGGATTCCCCCTCATTTAGGGGAAGGTTGTAAGATTTCTGTAGCTTTCTGGTCAGATCAAAGGTAGTATAGGAATACCAGATCTTTTAGTAAGAACCCTTTGAGCAGGAGTAGAAATTGCAGTATACTCATAAAACGCATGCCTGCAGAGAGGAGGAAATGCATAATTTGTAACAGAGAGACGGACTGGAGATGTAGCTGGGAAGACGAACATTGCAGTACTTGCGTGCAGTATAAAAATATTGTGTTGGCAGAGCTGTAATTTATCTTCCTGTGTGCCCGGGTACCCTAAATCTGCTCTCATCTTTTTTTGTTGCAGAATGTTCCTGAGCTTCCAGACACTACCGAGCACTCTAGAACTGACCTATCTCGTGATCTGGCGGCCTTGCATGAGATATGCGTGGCACACTCGGATGAACTCCGGACACTCAGCAATGAGCGAGGTGTAATGCAGGTGAGCGACAACAGTTAACGAAGACATCGCAGGCACAGGCAGTATGTCTTGAGTCACTCCTTACTATCAGCAGTCTTTCGTAGTATTTCTGGCTAGCAGTATGACTGATAAGCATTTTAAAATACCTGCACTTCACCAGGACGTTATTAGCTAGCTGTAAAGGTAAATACTTAGTCCATAGTTCTGTCTCTTCATGCAGCAAAACCAAAGAGGTTTTTTTTTAAAGTTGCCAGAGGAAGTTTTAGCTTCTAGAGGAAGTGTAAACCCACAAAATTACTGTCTCCTGACAGGCTCTCTGGGTTGTTAGTTTTAGGATCTTGGGTTTTTTTCAGTTGAGAACTAAATTTACTTTCGTTAGCTTTCTATTGATGCCTCCCATTTCTGCTTCCTAATTTGCCGCTACATTTGTAAACAAACAGGGCAAACTCCTCTAGCAAACCCCAGCAGTGTGTTAGCAGTACACTTTCCTGGCCTCCCCGTTAAACCACAAAGCAGCAGAAGGATCCATGGGTGGAGAGGCAAAGTTCATAACACTGTTTTAGACTTCCCTTTTGAAGCAGCGTCTTGCTGACTAGGGAATGAGCTGTTTCCTTTTTTTTGTTTTTGTTTTAATGTATTTTAAACGACCTAGTAGCAGGTCCGATAGGCTAATGCTGAGAATGCATCTCGAGGAGGTCTGTTCTGTTTCCAGTTGCTAACGTGTGGTTTTATCAACTCTCTCTCTACAGCACGTTCTTAAGAAGCTTTTGGCTATTACTGAACTGCTTCAACAAAAACAAAACCAGTATTCAGTCTCTAATAACATCAGGTAGCAGCCCTCTACCCGAATTCTGCATGGATCCAGCATGCCCAACATGGCGACTCACACCAGTATCACTTTCTTCTTGCTCTTGCCAAAAATAGCACACCCTGTCACATTCCCAGTGATGTGTGAACTATGCAAAAAGAAAACAAAGATTCTGTTGGTGAATGATTGTACCAGCAGCTTTTTAAGCTATCTGTGCAGGACGTTTGCACTTTTTTTCCACTTGGAAACAGTTTTCACAACCTCTGAGCCTTGGTGTACAGTTCACCTTCTGCAAAGAAAATGCTGTGACTGTGTCTTGGAACTTTGAACATTATTTTCAGCACCTCTGCCAAAGTTTTGCTGTCTTGTTGGAAAATTATTATCAACTGACATGAAAAGAAATGTGTTGTTTTGACAGCTACATATAACTGGATAACATTTCTTACTGTAATTTCTGACTGGTTACAATAATTACGACTTTTGACTGTTTCAACCACTTTAACTTGTATTTAGTTTCCAGGATTTGATGTTATGGTAGGAACAATCTTTACTGTACACTTTTTATACCATGATGTTTCTCTTGCTGGAATCATGTTGAAAGAGAATATGCAGAATGGGTCTCGTCAGCTTTATTTTTTGATGTGCCACTGATTCAGCCCGAGTAGTTCTTCCATCAAGAACTATATATCAAGATAAATCACAATGCTTTTGTAAAATGTTTACAACAGTAAATAATTTGAGTTCAGTAAATTTATTGATCATTGTATCAGACATGCATGCATTCATTAAACCATTTTATAAAATATGTATTGGTTGGTCTTTTGTGTACTGTAAGCCTAGCGTAAATACTATTTTTATAAGTGAAAATTTAAGTTTTCAAAATAAATCAAGCTGCAGATCGACTGTTTATGGAAACTGGCTAACTGTGGCTGCTGTGGAAATTTTTTACAGTGTCTGCACACGTGATGTACTTGGAAATGGTCATGCATTCACTTTTTTAGCATGAATCCTCAGAGCAGCATTACCTTGTCCATATGCCTCAATGTATACATCTCTCTCGTGGGACGAGAAAGTAGATGTTAAAACTGTTAAAAATTGAAAGTAAAATATGCAGTTGATTCAGATGGTATTTCAGCATCACCATTTGTAACTTTCCTAGGCAGTGATCTAAGAAGGAATAAAAGGGTGCTGAGACTGACTGACAAGACTAACGAGATCATCACAACTGTGCAGTACGAACACGGTCGCTACACCATTAGAACGACGACACACTGTCTGCTGTGTATTAGAACTGCTTTTTCCATTCACCATCACACCAAATCGCATAGACTTTCTCTCTGGGCCTTGGCTGTAACGTTAGCGCGTGACTTCGGGGACTGCAGTTGGCTCCTGCTGCACTGCCCTGGTCTCTCCAGCTGCAAGCGCCCAGGCTTCACGAATACTATGCTCAGTAGACAGAGGTGATGCTCTTACTACAGCCTAGCAAAGACACACCTGTTTGCAAGACCTTGGCACTACCAAATTCTTTTTTAGATCATCCCATAAAACCACTGCTTGACCTACTGCTGCCAAGCCTGTATGAAAATGCATCTCAGCGGAAAAGGTAATTAACAGGCTTTTTTTGTGCCCTGCTCGGTTCTCTCTCTGTACACCATTAGGTCACAGAAGTCACACTCTCCTTTTGTAACATTTTTTTTTTGTGTGATGCTACTACTGCTGAACACTCTGCTTACAGCTTCCCACCAGTTCAGAACCTAAGTACACGACTTTTAAGGCAGTTTCAGTTAAGTCACGCTTCCTTCACTGGATGATGAAGGTGGTGTGTAAACGGTGCCAGGCTTCCTGAAGTGAATATTGCGATAGCTGCTTTTCTTCCCTGACCAGCCAGCCAATGACTCCGGTGTAGAAGGATTTGTCAAAAACAGAGTGGATGAAGCGGGTTATTTTGTAGATTTAGTTGGCTGGGTGTAGGTAGTATAACTGGTAAAAATAAAAACATTGCAGAAGAGATTTGGCTGGCTATTTACCCATATGAAAAGGAGCGACGAAACTAGGAAACTCCCGAAGTTGCATTTAGGCATGTGTGCTGCAGAACTACTTATATTCTAAAACAGTATATGAAAAGGAAATAGACTTTGCCCTAGATTTGGGAGACCTCCAACTCCTTAGGAAGATTTTTAAAAATCTCTTCTCAGTTGTCCCCGGGTAAGTTAGTCACAGCAACCTAATCTGAGATTACAGCTGCAAACATTTCTTACTAATGTTTGATCTTGGAACAGATGAGGGTTTAATGGAACTAGAACGAATTATTTTAGCGAAGTGAAATGCTTTATTGCAAAGATACTAAAAATTGACAATAAATACCTCATGACACAGAGTAAGGAACCTGTGGCAGACAGGTTCACACTTGACACCGAAGAGTAGTTTCTGCAGTGGTAGGATTCCACCTTCCTTCAAGGTTACACTGAGTCCACAAGATCATCATCAGTCCACTCTTCCTAATGGACAGGAAAAAAGCAATGCCTTGAGCAACGCATGAATTCGGTGTGTTTTACAGTAAGGTGGGGCATGTGTGACTGTAGGTAACTTCTACGTACACCAATTCAAGAGAATTTAAGTAACTCAGATAACTTTTCACATCTCTGAACTGCATCTGCTACAAGTAGTGGACTTAAACAGCAAGTTTAAACTGATTTTCAACGTAGCACTTAGTGGTTTGTCGTGTCCACATTACTTGACAGATAGGCATTTCTGCCAGGACAGCTGAATGTGCTTGCCTTGCACGCTCTATTCGACTTCTGACAGCCAGACAGCAATTGTCAGTCCTGGTGACAAGGCTCGCTCAAACGGGAAATAAGAATTCATGCAAAGCCTACACAGATGTTACTTGATGAAACACATGTTTATTAAGTTCCCTTCCAGACTCTCATGACGCGCCTGACCTAAGGTCATGGCCAACAACTGCTGAACAACACGAAAGGCTATTTCCTTTCCTTAGACTCCCCATGATCCAGATTTCAGCTCAGACTTGCTCCTGCAGCTAAACATGAGCATGGTTAAAGGAGTTTCTTTAAGTGTGCCCTAGTCTGTCACGAGACTCCAATTAAGTTTTGATTCCTGGGTCCATTTAAAATGTTTCTTGCCTGCCCCGCCCAAGCAATCTTACCCAGTTGTGCTCCGTGTCTGGTGCAGGGAAGAAAACAGGAATAACTCACTCAAGTAAACACATCAGAGGGAAGACTTTCTTTCCAGCTAGCACTGGCTAATCCCAGAACATAGGATTGAAAGCCTCCTGGGACTAAGCCAGGAGGAGTCTTGCTTCTGCAAGCATGCCATAATGCGTACCAAGAACACCAAAAAAACCCACATGGACAAAATCCACACCAAAAAAAACCCTATGCTCTTTACAACCAGATTTAGCACCTAACAGAAGTATTCCATGAACAGAAGACTAAAAAAATATTTTAACTAGTGGTGACTAAGCCCTTTAACCTTGAAGCTAGTTATCCATGCCTAGTCTTAAAGTCATGGAGGCCCCGTCATTTTAGCAGCCCCTTTTTCAGCACCTGTTTGAGGTTTAGCTCACACTTCATTCTGAAGAACTATGCAGAGATTTCCACAAGAGCTCATAGTGCAACCTTTTACTAATATCTTGTGCTTTTTACGGCTTCATCACTTTGGCAGCTGAGTCATCTGCGCTCAGCCAGTACCCTGTGTGTTTCTTCCATCATTTCAAACTGATGAGCTCTCCATACCAGTTATGGCCTTGCTGTTAGTATTAACATCAGCTATGAAATCAAGAAACAAAGTCTTACAAGTAGATTAGAACAGATTATGCACTTCTATATTACAGCCTAATTACTTACAGCTATAAATATTGTTAATATCAGCTAGCTACAGGATTAGTGAGGTCTCAAGGTTTGAGCAGTATGCACATACTATAAGCTTTCCAAAAATGAAGCACGCTTTTTTTATGTCCTGGCCAGCTCAGATCTGCTCTTGCATGTGATAATTACTCAGAAACGAAACTATGCAAGTACAAACCCATGGCAGTTCATATACATCAGTATTTAAAAAGCCTAACTTTCAAGAGCCATTAGAACTGTGCAAGAGCTTATCGTGAAATTCTGTAGACTATGTAAGTTTATCCAATTAGTTTATTCCTTTGGAAAAAGAATTGTGAATATATACTAGTAAGAAACCCTAAAATCAAAACTGCCTCAAACCATAGCAGCATAACTAAAATAAGACCCCCTTCAAATTAAACTGGGGCGCGAAGGAAGAAGTGAGTCGCCAGAGCTTAGGTGGAGCTGTTCTCCAAGTCACTCTGTGAGAAAGTGAAAAGTAATGAAAGTGCTAGTTCTATGGAGTTTGCCAGTTTCAATATGCTTTTTAAGACTGGCATTTGGAGTAAACCCTAGTCAAAGTTTTTACAGCATTAAATAGCTATCACAAAATATGCTTGAGGTTCCACATTTTGTTAGAACATACTTTCAGTGCTGATTTTAAGAGAATCTCGTTCAAATAATTTTTTAGATTCTAGTTTGACATTACAGCATCAACCTACTGTGATAATTTACAATAACAAGATTCCTTGAATTATAAAAAACCCACATACCCTGCATTTTATTTTAAGATTTTGACAGATGACCCCCTTCAGCCATTAGCACGTTTTTCCAAATGCCATATGTAAGGTGTCCTGGACTATCAGGTGTACAATGTCTTCAGTATCAAGAGAAGTCCAGTTAAAAAGCGTTCTTCACAAAGCTATGACTCCACCAGAATGCATTCTCTACAA
>VYZW01033918.1:5739-20078 GCA_013401315.1 Balaeniceps rex
AAAGCATTTAGCTTTCTATGTCTTTAGAGGGAATTAAGAGTTCTATTAAATTTCAAATTAAGTCATTCGAGCCAGCAGTCAATGGTAGTAAAGCAAAGTCTAGTCTCTTGGTAAAGATTCAAACATTCGCTATTATCAACGCTTTTGGCCCTCTAACTGCCCCACGCTGCAGTTGTTAGCTTTCCCATCTTTTCTTCAGAAGTGGCCATCAGTGCAAGTATCTGCAGAACTACCTGTTTATCTAATATGCTTAATCAGGTATAGTTGTGCTACTTCAAAAGATGAAAACAGCACAAACACAACTTTTATTTATTTCACTGTAACCCAACTCCCTGTTTACAAAACCCCTTCTTTAATTTCCCCACAGAGCAAGCTTGTGGCAATATCCTTCTCGCAGGCAAAAAATATCATTGGGCTCAAGACTGTTAACTACTGCTGCATTGCCTTCCAATTTGCTTCAGTGTATCACTAGAGTTGTAGTCCTCAACCAGTCTCATATTATTTTTACACCTTGACTCATGTTTCAAGTCCAGCAAGTTACTTAAATGACTGCCTAGCCATAAGTACACAAGCAATCCCATTGGTGAGTGAAACAGCAATGTATTTTCTTTATTTATTTACATTTTCCTCTAAGTCAATCACAGTGTTGGTCGATCAGCTCTGATCAATGCTAAGGTGTCAGTTTAGATGTAAACCCTTTGAAAAGCTGCACTTTGGGGCTTAACAATAATCAGGAGGTCTCCAACTAACATATTTATTGAGCTTGAAAGCATCAGCTGTGTGACCCTTCATTCACATCACTGCAGCAGAACCTTAAGCAGCCTTTTGCAGCAGAATACTCCTAAATAATACAACTCCAGAAATGCACTCTTTGGTAATTTAACTGTAATCTTCATCTTTCAAGGTTTACCTACTTCCTTGTGTGCTGCAAGTTAGGCTGCTATGTAAACTATAGGGACTCTAGGGACCACCCTTTCCCCCCAAAGAAAACCCTAAAACCAGAAATCCCATAAAAAGTATTTTCATACAGTCCTTCAAGGCACACCTGCAAAACTTTATTTCCTTTAATGTTCTCTAGAGACTTCAATTAATCACTTATCAGGTCATGAGCCTGGAAAACACTACAAAAAGAATTTTCCAGGTGCAGGGGTTTTAGTTGCTCTTTGTGCTTTCAGTGCAAGTATTTACTGACACCACTTTGCCCTAGAGTAGAACACATTTGATTCAACTTAGGTGAAAATCTGTCATGTCATAAGCAGTGTCATAGCCTTTCTGAATATTGATTTTTGGAAAACAAGTTTTATAAGTTCACTTTTCTATTTCTTTTAAGATGGAATCACAGATATTCATTTGGTACGATAAGGTCTCACTGATATGAAAACATAGAAAAGAGATTGCAGGTGATTACTGAGAACCTCCACTAGGTATCTCCTTTGTATTATCCCAGTACCTGCATTAAAGAGGATTTGGCCACAGAGTGATGCAGAAATTCTACTCTAAATAACCACTAAGTGTAACCCATCTTCAAAAGCATGCAGAGCAAATTAGTCATCGAAAAGCTCACATTTTGGCATGGGGAGAGGTAAAATGTTACACTGATTTCCCAAGTGTCTAAAAAGTAGATCAAGTAACACTAAAATGAAATTGTCAAACTGGAAAATGATTTTCACTGAGATAATCTTTATACTTAGGAAATAAATATTGCAGATGATTTCTAGTGCAGTCCAACTCTGATGTGCAATACCCCTTTACCAATTCTTCCCTGTTACCACGTACTCATTTCTCCCTCTTTTTTTAAGACGCAATCAGCCCATAAAGTGATATTCATTAGGGTCTGGTGAGGATTTGAGATGGCAAGATTTATGCTGCGTGAACCAATGAACAGATGCAGAACATTTTGCTCCTGACTCTATCGTCTTGATCCTTCCCTGTACACTTCATCCTATCTTAAACCAAATTTCCACTGATGTTTGTCACAGTTGTAGGAAGAGCTCACTCTGAAATGCACGTCGCTTCCCTGCTCCTATATGCTTCATGTTCATTTGCTCCAAGTGGTACAAGAAGTATAAAATACTAGAGTACTGTAAAACAAGCCTGATCTCTGTATACTTAACTGCACTAGGAAAACCTTCTGGAAGGTTCTCCATTTGGACAAATGTAGTACTCGGACATAATCTGCACTGTCAAACATCAGCTGCCTAGTCCACTCATGAACATAGAAAGCACATCATATCGCAGCGAGAGAGATCTGGGCTGTATGGGAAAGCTTGCAGCCCAGTGCGCTACATGAGCTACCTGTAGCCTACAGAGGAGCACGGCGACACATGATCTGCCCTTTATGCTCTGGGTTTTAATGGTTATCTCTGAGATGTAAGCATTTTCTTCACTCTACTGTACCACTTAGGACACTGAAAAAGTAAGAATATATTTTTCTTCGTATCTCATGATACAATGATATAGCATCAATGCAATGTCCTGGAATTTGACCAGTTGTGGATTTCTACTTCTCCATGTCCTTCCTGGTACCTGCAATTTGGGAGATGGATTTGGTCCCTGAGCACATGAAAATAACATTACAATTTCAGAATGAATGACTGTAGCATCTTATCATTAAGAGGACATGGCGGGGCTGGCATTTCTAAAATTATAACATCTGTGCTGAATAGACACCGGGCATCACAATCTGAAAGCGAACATTATTTTAACATCAAAGCAAGCATATACTAAAGAGGAAAGTCTCCCCTTAAATCTACAGTGTTTCTCCACACTTCACTTCTCACAGGATCTCACATGATAATTAGGGATGTTTCAGGTTATTGAAGCACTTCTTAGTCTCCCATTCTGCCACAAGAGGGAATGCCAATCTGAATCACAGGATTAGAGAGAAGACAGAGAAAAAAAAAACAAGTCTTCACTTCAACCTTCTTCCTTCCACTCCAGAACACATGCACATGCTGATCTGGAGACTGCACTGCTTTGTTCTATCTAGTTACATGTTATTCCAACAACAAGAAAATACTTCATAGCGTCATAGTCCATCTGCAGGGAAATTTTCAACGGGACTGCTCAGTGAACAAAGAAATTTACAGTCTGGCCTGTCGCTTTTATCCTCTTTGAATTCTTGGCAAGCTACTTAGGAGAAAGGTTTGGTTGGGTTTTGGGGTTTGTTTTGTTTTGTTTTTTGTTTTGTGTGTGGGTTTTTTTGTTGTTTTGTTTGGTTGGTTTTTTGTTTTTTAATATATTGCACGGCACGAAATACTTTCTTACTGCTTAAAAGACCACCTTACTGCTAACTTTTAAATGCTAGCAGAGAACAGTTATGGTGGCCCCAATTCTCAACTTGGTGCCCACTTTGCCAAGGCCAAGCACATCTGAGTGTTTTTTCAACTCTGTTCTGCTTATCTGTGGATCAGGCTGTAGTCACATCACCCCTCCATCTCACTGAACATGGCTTGATTCCTAGGGAAAAATCAGGCTTTAGACTTCTGTAACCTAGAAACAATCAATATGGTCATCGCAACATACAACAAACAAAGGAGATGGGGCAGCATTTTCAGTATCGGATACATATTTTTAAACTTTGCTACAATTTTCCACCTGTGGTGCTCTTGAGCCAACACTGAAATAAGAGCTGCAGGGAGCCAAGGACCCTCAGTCCCCAAAAATCAGCAGATAAAAAAATAGTTTCCTTTCCTTCCCTGCCCCCCTCCAAGTCCTGTGTCAGAAAAAACTAACAGAAGCTGATGAGACAGGGTGGGGGGTGAAGCAGTAGGATGCTGAGAAATTGGAGGGTTTACTATGGAATGCGGTACACCAGCCAAGCTCTATGGCACTGGTTCAGAAAAGCAATTATAAACATTCCAAACTCCATCCCTCCTCAGGAAATGACTTAATAAGGTACTTCTCTTCAAAAAATATACTGTGCACTGGGATGTATGTTTCCTGAATTGGGGACTGCATCTGGAGATAAGATCCATGTGGAATAATGGGTCTCTCACCAGGTCTATAGAACAAAAAGTTCTTTTGGAAAGTTTAAAAAAAAAATGAAATTAGTTAACATTTTTATATTCCTGGCAAAGGAACATAAGAACTGTGATACAAAGACACCAAAACAGGTAGCCTGTACAAATGCTTTTCAAACACAGCCTTCAAAAAATTGTCAAACACAAACACTCTGGTGTGAGCCTGCACTTTGGTCTGTGCTAGCATGCATGTACTGGACAAGGTGGCCCCAAGCCTCTCTCCCTTTATTACACCCTCACTCGGAGGCCTGTTTCAATCACAAAGCAGAAAGGTGATGTGTACCTTAATGCCTCAAAGCAGCCCCTGAAATAGCCTGCCAAATCTGTACCAAGAGTGAGGCTGCAGTATTGCACTGAGAGCCATTTTTGAGTGAAGCACCAGGGTCATGAGCCCATCAAACTGAGCTGCTTGGAAGAACGTCACCAAACCAGTTTTGAGCCTCTTTAGACCTTTACAGTTTATGCATAGGTAAATTTACTTCACATGGCACAGCCTGCAGCTCCATTAAGCTATATTTGTCTGTGACCACATCTGTAAAGGACATGAAGGCTCCTAGCCATTTTAATAAAATTTCTATTAATAGCAGATTTAGAAAAAGGAATCCAAAAAGCTACAAAACAGTCAATGCAATATCATCTGTGGGCCCACTCCACATTTTCAAAGGGCCGTAGGATTTTTGACATTCCCTGAGATGCCAACATTATTTCTACCTGGCCTGGATACAGGCATAACTAGTCACGACTTTCACGCAGACTCTAAACTGACGAGGAGTCAAGAGGCATCCAGAGAGAGGTTCCCTGTGAGGGGCGAAATAGTTAAACATTTGTCTCAAAGTTTGCCCACAAGAAGTTAACGGACTCCTCTAAGAAACTCTGCGCCAGCCTGCACAACCACAGGGACAACGGCAGGGGTCACGGCGGCACCCTGCTTGGTGTGGACGACTGGCTGTGGGCGTGTGCACGTGGACGGCACGTGGGACCCCAGACATGGGGGGAGAACTCAGACGTGGGGTACGTGCCGTCGCCGTGGGGCACGTGCCATTGCCCCGAGCAAGCAGGATGCAAAAGGGAGTTCTGCGCAAGCGCGTAGGTGTTGCCTCAGGCACGCAGCCTATAAAAGGCCATCACCCCAAACCCCGTGGGGCGAACCCCCCACCACCCGAAGACTCCGTGGGCGGTCCCACACCACTGAAGACCCCCGGAACGCCACGGATCCATGGTGGTGACTAGCTGTGCTTTCCTATCCCAAACTCTTGCTTTAGCTTCTACCTTTCTTTCCTCCCTTTCTTTCTTTCCTATCACTGTTCCTCTTTTTCAGGAGTGGTTTAATAAACGGGTGGACTCACGACATCTGACCTCGTTTGTGTCTTAATCTCGCTCAAAGGGATCGAACTTGAAATGAGAGGTTGGCCTAGCCGCCCCTAGCCTCCCAGATTCGTCTGAGGTCGGTTAGAAAGCAAGGGGGCCTTCCTCTCATCCAAATCGGATCCTAACATTCCCCTGCACCAAGTACTTGAGAGGAACAGTGAGAAAAGCAAGGGGAAAGGACTGAGACACGTGGTACCCCACAAACAGCACGTTTTTAAGTAGAGGCTGTATGAAAACTGCTGAGCTGGTCAGGTCTCTGGCCGCACTGGCCACCTCTAAAGAGGTCCAGTGCCAACAGGCCCGCTGAGGTGGGCTCAGCAGGATGCTCTCTCTCTTTGCCTTATTTTATTCCTGCTTTCACATAGACAGTCCCTCTCCTTTACCCAACAAATCTTCTATCACTTCCAGTACTAGCAGAAGCGCAGAGAATACATCATGAGAAATGGCATAACAACGCTTAGATCAGTTATCAGCAAACTCCTACCAAAAACAAGGATGTGAAACAGCAAAGAAGGAAACAGCGCCCAGAGGGCCTGGTTTTTAAAGGGTTTAAGGACCTAATTCCCACCAAAAGAAAACGAGAATAAGGAATCCAGGCACTTTTGAAAGACCCATGACCCTCATTTTCAGCTGCGTACAGGAAAACATCTTGCAGTAGTAGATAATTAATGGCACTGCGTGTAAACGCACCATAACTCAGTGTCCTTTGATAGCTGAGGATTTTGGAAAAGGCTGATCCTGCTCCCTCAAACATAAACATTGTTCTTCCTTTTAATATAATGTGTACACAAAACTAGGATCAGGACCAAGTAGGCAGAGTATACATGAAAGCCATTCAAGAATTTGCTGAGGCTACTGCTGCCTGTGTGGGTGGGGTGGGATACTTAAGCCAAAGAGAGTCTGGTTTGGAGTACACCAAAAAGAAAAAAAAAGAAAAAGCTGAGAACAACTGCAGTTCAGTGAAAAGGCCCAGGCAATGGAAGAAGATTCAGCTAAAAATCCAAAACTCTTGAAAAGAATGTAAAAGTTTCATCAGACAGGGTGCACTTTCACGAAATAGAGAACAGTAAAACAAAACAAGCAAGAATAAACATGCATTTTATGGCATGCTTTTGCTTTTAACTGTAAAACAGAACTTCCGATCTGTCTTCTGCTCTGACACATTTCGAGAATGAGCAAATAAAAGGAGGCAAACGGAAGTCAAAATGAGAAAGAAGGCTGATTTCAGCCTGCAAACTGAGCGCTACAAGAGACGGATGTAGTGTGGGCATGAAGTCAAATTGCAGCAGAATAATGAGACAGGATTTTTGTCTGGATATAAACACTGAAGGAAGGGGGGGTGGGGAGAAAATAAAAAAAAAAAGAAATTTTACAGAACAGTTAGACAACGACTGAGACATTCCTGTACCAGAAATGTAAAAACCCTAATCACCTTTTATATAATGATAAAGGAAGCAACAGAAAAGCTAACCAGGAAAGTCCCAGTTGCATAAGGGAATATTCATACAGCTCCTATTAGCTGTATGTTTTCCCACACTACAGTCTTCAGGGGAATTAACACATTTCCTATTGAGAAAGATGAAAACAAGACACTTCGTTTATCTGAAGGAGTGTACCCATCTTATCACAGTATCTGAGCAGATCAAAGCCTCCAGGCACTACCAGTACTACCACCAAAAACTGTGGAATGTCTGAAGAAACTCTTCATTCCCGTATGTAAATTAAACAGTAAAAAAAAAGAAAATATGTCATGGCATCACTGCTTTTAGCAATCTTTTGCTGCAGTGCTGACACAGTGGCAATGAACCTGGTCCACTGAATTAGGGTGATACCATTAGAAGACAATGGACTATACAGTCAAGCCTGACTCCGTACCTTCTGCTTAAACCCATGTGACATACTGTGCTAAAAAAAAATGTGGTAATGCTTGAAATACCTGGTCCTGCTTATCACTGTGCTTTTCAATCTGTTCTAATAGATTGCGTCTTGCTTGACAACTTTCAGCTGAAAGGGATTCCACAACTTTTTATTTTCCACATACAATTCATATACACACATATATATATACACACACGTATAAACGCTTTCAAAATTGTCTGGATTTTCGAGGAGTCCTAGGAGTGTCAAAGTCAATTTTTAGAATGACACATAGGCTTTCCAATCATGTGAGCACTTCCTAAAACATTACTCTGACTTTAACACTATCTCCATAAAAATTCTCTAAATAAACTTCATTTTAAATAAACCCCAAAATTGCCCATAGGCTCACCTTCACAAAATGACAAAACGAGGTTTAGTTTATTCAATTAGCTGTGCATTTGAGAGATTAAAGCAGTTATCAACATTGTAAAATACTCATAATGAACTGCAAGCTGGGAGGTTTGACTACATTGAATATATCTGGAAGGTACACTCCGATTCCTAGTATTTAAGTATTACTTCAACTAAATAGGAATAGCAATAGTTAATTAACTTCTCTGATTCTTTGAAATCTGCAAACCCGGGGATTAAACCTGCAAAGTGCTAGGCATCATCTACTCTGAATGTAGTCAGGATGGAGTCCCAGAAGACCATTAGGTAAATTTGAAGTAATCTTAACATAATTAATGGAAAAATCCCGTGACTTTTGGACAGCAGGTGGGTTTATGAAAACAATCTCATACCACCACCAGAAGCCAGTTGAGAGATTACAAGTGCCATAATCTGCTGTAACATTCCTTCTTTAACTCCTGTGTGCTGAAATTCTAACCAGGGAATGAGATGGAGGTATATCTTTATGTCTTTTAAATTGTCATTTGATTAAAAGTAAGCAGCTGCATCATCTGATGCAATACAGCGCTCATGCTGGGAAGTCACGAATGTAAACTGCACTTTACTAAACCAGTTAGAAGCTGTTAAAATGCAGAATGCTTCTGGCACACCTTTTAGAGCAGATACTAAAATATGTATCCTGTGAGCACCTTCAGTAAGTCACTTTTAAAAAGATTTATTTTTCAATCATTCTATAAACAAGAATAAATCAAAAACAATTCAGTCTTTCGCCCCACTGAGATAAAGTAAATGCAAATGCTGTTTCAAAGTTAATTGGCTCTGAAATACTTAAGTCTGGGAAAATAATTTTCAATGACAGAACTTTCGCAAAACTTCTATATTTTTTCTTTATCCATCATATTCCTTTACATTTTGGAGCTCATGAGGCATAAAAATACTTTTAACAGGTTAGCACAACTACATGCAAATGCTAGGAAGTGCATGATTCCTCATATGAAATCAGGTTAATATTTGTCCTTATTCTATTGCAGAAATAAAATGCAGAGACATGAATAAAAGTGAAATGTAAATGGTACAAACATTGCTGGTGACAAAAAATAAAGCTTTGATCTAGTGCAATTGAAATGGCTTTACCCAGGCTATTGTGGTTATGCTCGTGTGTACTGCAGGAGCTAAGTAGCAAAGCGTGAACTAATCTGTCACCTTTGAAGCAAATTTTGTAGTACTGTTTGTACTCATTGATCTAGATTAATGTCGAACATTGATCCAAAACACGTAGACTATAACGAATGTCCTTCAAATAAGCTACTGACGGCGAGGGCAGCTGGGGTGCAGTTTGGCTCCCCAAGCACACGGTGCCACACGCTGCTTCTGCCGTTTCGCCATGGTTTTCCTTAATATAACCTCCCTTCAGATTTTATGTCAAGACAAAGGGATCTTTTCCTTGAATATTTCTCTTGCAACATTCAAGTGTCCTCCTTGCTGGGAGGAGCCCGCTCAACTGCCACAGGGCACTAAAGGGCCACCGAGGCCCCCCCTGGCACCAGCATGGGCACTGGAAAGTTGAACCTGCCACCTCAGATGCTCAAATAAACGTCCTCCTCTCCCCCTGAGCAGCACCCTGGCTGCTAAGTTGTCCCATCTCAGCAGCCCTGCAGCTGGAAAGCTCTGCCCAAAGGCTGACAGCAGCTGGCCCACGGGGAGCAGTTTGCAGGGCTGTAGCTTATACATTTAGTGCTCCAAAATGCAGCAAGCGCCTTGGACTCTTTGCTTGCTTAATAAGAGCAGACAGTGAATGGCAGAGAAAAAAAGGATAATTCTGCTGATATCTTTCTCTAAATTCTGTCACCTGCATTGCAATGAGCTGCAGACATTCGTGGCAGCTCTTCCGGACAGCCCTGAGATTGTGCCTGTCTGCTCTGTCTCTGCTGGTGCAGACAGGTTTCTTGCCTTCCTCCTTATGCTAATTAGAAGCATGCATGCTCTGCTGACCAGACTATGATTGAATACAAATTCTGCCTACATCCCTTCTATCAATCCCTGCATGCTCTCTTTCTCTCCCTTTTTCCTTCCATCCCCAGCCACAAGATGCTCCAGGCAAAAGGCAAGAGCATTGTAATAAAATGACATCTCCAAACAGAGAGCTTTTTTGTTTCCAAGGCCCCTGGCTATCTCAGTTTCATTACATGTCTCAGGAGGGGGCATCACTCCCTGACAACTAACATCTGGCCCAAGAGACCTCCTAATTTAAAACAACAAACTAATTATTGTCACCTACTCTTTCCTGTAGCTTTTATCTTTATTTATTTTTTCCTGGAAGAAATATGTCAGCATATTTTTCATTTGAACTACTAATGCTCTGGGTTTTTTCCCCTTAAGTATGCTTAACTTTCTTCTAAGGGGAGGAAATCCATATTTTATCAATCAGTTTCAATTACCTACTGTATTTCACTCCATGGTGTTGAATTATGAGTTGGAAGAATGTCTTGATTAAAGACCTTACAAACATCTAGGTATGAGAGCAACCAATCTTCCTGCCCGCATGACGTGTTGTATGGAACACTGTGAACTGACATTATATTAGATTTTATTATGATTTCTTTTTAAAGTTGGAACTATCGGTCTCTCTGTTAGAACGTTGATATAAGAAATAAGGAGCTAGAGGCATTTATTTAAAGATTTTTTTTTTTTTCTCCCAGAGTGCTCTGGAATATACTAGAGGCCAGTTTAAAGTCTTTTCTGGTCAGGGAAGAGCTACAGGGCCTGTAACCTACTGGAACAAACACCACATTCATGACTTGGACATGAGAAGTCGAAATCCCTCTCTTACCACCAATTTTCCATGCCTCCTTGGTAAGTCATTTACCAAAATTTGCTCTTCAGCTTTCCTACCTTTAAGTTAAGGTTCATAGTACTAAACTTACTGGATGCCGTGTTCTTCAGTGCTTTTAAAACTGAACAGTTTTAGAAAAACTGAGCATTTTTTATTACTGCTAGTGACAAATTCCATTAGTGCATGTAATAAGTATTCACCAAGATTTACCATATAGCTATGTCTGAGAAGACGATTTTTTTTTTCCCCCAGGTTTGGTGGGAAAAAGGATCAGTGTAACCAGGATGTAACAATAGAAAGTGAAATCATTGGTCATTTTTGGTTAATTTTTGGACCAATTTTTAATTGATATCCATGGTGTCAGGATTTTATTTTCAACCTAGTATAGAGCCACAATCCCATGCCAACCCAATTTCTAGAACGCCACGGACACAGCAGCAGCTTATGCTGTTTGGTTGTTGGGTAGATATTGTCTACCAAGAAAATCTCCAGAATAATTTGGCAGCTTGATAGATCCTTTCCTCAGGAATCATCCATCCAACCCGCAAAACACCAGATGGACACAGCTTTGGGTTAGAAAAAACACTTTAACCAAAATAAAAAAAGTATTCTTTTTAAGGTGGGCGGGGAACCACAAAACACCGCCCCCCCCAATTGCCTTTTACTATAAGGGTAATCACCATCAAACATGAGTTTTACAAGAAAGAGGAAAAATTGTTCTCTATGAAAATAAAACATTGGTATCATCTGACAAAAATAGGCAGCTTAGGAAAAGAACGGGGAGAGGAGAAGAAAGCTAAACATTGGGTTTCTAAACCTAGAGGGAAAAGCAAAGTGAGGGTGATCCAGTCTTTTCTGCTCCTGACTATTGTCACCAGAACAGCTATTGATCAACGCCACAGCCGTGGCTTTGTGTAAGCTACTTTGGGGTAAGAGAAGAGGATGCCGGCCAGTCACCATCAGTGTTCATTAGGGCTGATTTATTTATTTATTCTCACACACCGAAGTTCCTGCCCTTTGATGTAGGCCAGAGCTGCTTCTATAAGCAAAGACTTAAAGGGAGACAGAACGAGTAAATAGCCAGCCTCAGATTGCTCAGGCTCAGTTAAGGTTGAAAGAATGTCACAGACGTCTCAGGAAGCAGTTGTATTTTACTATACACACTAATTCTGTAACACAGAGCAGGCTCCTTTTCACTGTGTTTTTATAATTGACAATATGAGGCTTTCAGTAGAAGGAGGTAATAGTTCTAAAGCTATTTTTAATCTAGATAGGTTATTCTAAATAAAAGTAAATAAATAAAAAAATCACTTTTGTTTACCTCCATATTTTGACTGCAGGAATGATAACGAAAGATCCATGACTAAATTCTCTCTTTTTTTAAACCATTGAGTTTATTGAAAGTGAGCGAGCTCCTTGCCTTGTGCTTTGCAGGAGAGCAATAAAGGGCTCATTTAAGTTTAAACTGGATGTAGAAGTCTTTAAAATTATTAATATTATTCTTCTTTATGAAGAGCAATTTTATCACCACATTTTTATTCTAATATCAGGAGACATTACCTCCGGTGATTTTACATTCCTCAATTAGGTTGTTTTCAGTTCCCACACGCCAATGGCACAGGGCTGAATTACCTACTGCAGCCTGACTTTTATTCAATATTTCTACATCCCTTTGGTAGAACATGCTATGTAAAGAAGCCAGGATGGGGGTGAAAAATTTTGGCAGATCGTTCCATCAATCACTCTGGGGCCAGGCTGAGGGGGTGGTTTACAGCAAAATGAGTTTTGGATATGATGGGGAAGATAAAGAATGTTATTTTAGGCCCAGGAACTTCAGCTAGGGAGAATTCAACAGGAATGACCACATGAAAGCCAGATGACAGTAATTTAGCCAAGGCTTTCAGGCTCCCCATGACTTCCATTTAGTGCCACTGGATGGAATACTGGTTAATACCAGGTAACACAAGGGTTGGCAATGCCTCCACATTCACTATCTCCCCACCTTTTATGCTCTTTGTAGAGAGTGGATTTTAGCACAGGTAGACCCAAGAGTTAATGTGGCCTTATTGTTATTTATTGTAACATAGTAGTGAGGAACTTCATTGTTCTAAGCATCTTAGGGACCTAACAAGTCTCTGCCACAACCTGCAGTTTAATTATCTTCTTTTTCTATTACCTAATTATGTAGTGACAAAGGCATAACACTCCTGGATCATCCTTACAACTTCATGTAGACCTTGGATCCAAGGGAAAGCAGCTCTATGCCCATGCCAGGGAATGATCCAGAGCGCTAGTGCACACTCAAAATTCCAATTCCACTGGGTTGATTTGTAAGCACCCCAGGGACTATTTAGGACAAGTGAAACAGATTTCCCTCACGTATATTTGAAGTCTAAGTTGAACTGAAAGGCAAAGTGAGAAAAGACATAATGCAGTTGTTTACTTAATAAGTTCGAGTGCAGGAAGTTACTTTATCATGTCCTAGATAGTGACATTGAATTCCCCTGAGCTCCCAGCACATGTTTGCCTTGCCTTTGGTCTGTGTGATTTGGATATAAGCTAGTTGTCATTTATAACACACCCAGTTATCTGGCACACACCAAAATGATCTTTGACTTTTTTTTCTCATGGGGTTTGCTTTTGGCTCCTAACAGCATGACCTTGACAGAGTTCCAACAAACAAATTTAAAATACATCATGGCATAAGTTTAAATGGATCATTACTATTACAAGAGTACAATTAAGCATCTACTGCCACTTCTTTTACAAGGAGAATTGTAACGTGGCTGTTTCAAACAGCTCTGAGCTTTGAAATATACTGAGATTCATGCTGTTTATTTTATGCATCTAGTTTAAACATTAAGGGACAGACAACAGGAATAATATTTGAAAGAAATAAAATCAGAAAATCTATCTAATCAGAGCATTTGCACTCAAAACTAAGAGATGCCACTAAGAAAATTCAGTAGGGTCTGGGTTGCTGCCTATTTTTACTTGAAAGGTGCAGAGATACTGGAGTTATGAGAAGTCCTATGATGCAGAGAGAAAGGCAGAAATAACTGCTGAACAGTCAAAGAACTGCATTTCCCCTTTTCCTGTCATTTCCTGGGGTCAGATTCTGCAAGGAGTTTAGCAACCACTCTTTTGGATGACATGTACTCCCCATTTTCAAGCCTTACTAAATAGCTCTGAATAAAAAACATAATACACAGCAATTAATTACCTATTTAATGAACATGGTTATCAGTAAATATAGCATGAAAGCTTCATTAAGTGGCATCCTTATTTTTGCATATGTTTTAAAAGGCAGTGAGAAACATTAGTTGGCATTTGAGAAGAGTGTTACTTCCAGATTTATGTAGACTAGGCAAGAAACAGACCACAGGGAAATGAAAAGAGGAGGCAACAGCAAGAAAATGAGGAAAAAAAATCCACAACATGGAAATCTTTATCACTTCCTACAGGTCCTCAATTCGCACACTTTCAGTTCACTACTATACGCTATATGAGTCTACACAATTCCTATCACATACTATGTGATACTTCTTTTAGAATAGAGTAAAAAAAGATAGTTGAGAACCACAGCGAGGAAGAGAAACAGGAAATTAAGATATTCATCATCAGGGTTCTAATGCTTCTCTCTTCGGGTTTAAGATATTTTCAACAAAGAGAGATCCACAACAGGACTGCATTTGCTCAGTGAATAGTAGGGCAATACTACAGCACAAGGAGGCTAACAACCTCAAAGGGGTACAGAGGTGATAGAAGGACGGAGTGAAATGATCCAAGAATGAAGAGCTGTTTTGGTGGTCTCCCTGTAGACGGGGTAGTCAGGGGACCTTTGC
>VYZW01033922.1:0-12549 GCA_013401315.1 Balaeniceps rex
TCACATCCCCAAGAGTTTGCAAAAAAGACTGTGATGTAACTGCACAAAAACTGGGGCAAAACACTCTAGCGCCTTGCCGAGGTTTGCATTGTGCCAGCATGACTTTCCAGCATTGCCAAGTACATCTTGATGCAATCCCCAGAATGTGACTTGTTGCAACTACTGCCTAATTCTTCTCCTCCAAAATCAGAAAGGGAGCAGGACTGTGGCTGCCAAACAATGAAAAAGCAGTTTCTCCAGTTCTTGAAGGATGAATATATGCTAGAGTCATCATGTCAGACTGAAAGGAAGACTTGAAATAGGAACTAGGTTAAAAAAGTTTTCCAAATACTTGGACGCCAAGCAGCTAAAATCTGGACAGATTTTTAGATTACAGAGAAGAAAAAAGAAAATATACAATTAACTATTCTAAAACTTATTTCAGAGATAACGCTTTCTGCTACGCTAGCGGACCGGCGTGCTGTTCTATAAGAAGAAAACAAAGATTAAATTAATAAGTTGCTATTACACAAGTTCTCGTTATTTTTAAAACTATTTTTTTATTTGGAGAACTCTAATCCAAATCTCTTACAAAAATTAACTGTGAATGAAAAAGATAAAAATCAGTGGTCTTCAGCACCACTGTAGCAATCTTCCTCCTTTGCTTTCAAAAAAAAAAACCAAACCCCAAAACTGAAAAAACACAACGACATGGAAAGGCAAGCTCAAGTTTCCATCAATCCCACCATAGAGGCATTATTCAGAACAGCACTTAGCAGTACCGTATAAAGCAGAGCAAAACGTTGCTCGCTTATTTGTCTCACGGTGGCCTGGTAAATCAGTCCCCACTCAGCAGGACAAACTGGGACGTGCAAACTGTATGCTCCACATCTCCAAATTACAACCAGAGACTGCAACCTCCCTGGGATGCCCTTCTCTCCCCTGTCCTATAGCCACTTCTAGCTTTCTTCTGTCAGCCAGGATTTGCAACTTCCACTCCACAGACAGAACACGCTTTGTTTTCAGTAAATACAATAAATAGATGAATACAACGGAAAATACATGAGTCATATCTGTGTCACACTTGAATAAGGCGGAGTCTGCCCTAGCAACTTTCTTGAGGCAGTAAGAAAGGATCAGCGGTGTGCAGCAGCTGCTGCTGGGACTCCTTACACAGCCAACTTTCAAGGGGCACAAGGTTTATTTCTGATTCAGCCCTGTGTGGTCCAGCAACTCATCTCTCCACTAAACACACAGCTTGAGACTTCCTTAAGTGAGCAGAAGCCAAGAAAAAGCAAGAGAAACACAAATTACTACTTTGACCTTGACTCCTATCTTGGCTTATCGTTGTTACTCTGAAAGTGAAAGTCACAGGGCTTAAGATCTAAACAAATAAAATGCAAACTTTTATTGCCCTAGTTCTTACCTGTCATATCTTGGGCAACCTTAATAAACCACTGAAATTTGCTACATACACCATTCAAGGACTAGTTAAAATAAAAACAGAACTGTGTAAAGCCTGCAGCCTTCGTATATAACCTAAAAAGCTTTTTGTCTGTCCTATTAGCAATTAGCACATGGAATTAAAACTTTGGGGTATAAACTATGATGCAGTAATAGACCTTCTGTCTGCTTATTCCAATAAAAAAAATTGAAGACATTTTCTTAGTCTGAAACATGTTCTTGCCTCTGGGGGAGGAAAAACAAACAGAAAACCACATTAACAAAACAAAACGCACAAAGCCCACTGACAGTGCCCCCAGGGAAGGTGGGGCGGGGGGCAAACAGAGCACCCCAGTGCTTCAGGAATGCTGAGCTCAATAAAAGGCACCCACTATGTTTGGAAAAGTCCAAAATTCAGTGTTCTGCAAAATGGAAGCGTATAGGGATAAATCTTCAGGGGATAGATTTAAACAATCACTCATCATGTTTTAAAAAAAGCTCCAAAGTTCAGAAATAAAAACCTATATTCCAAAAAACAACTATAAGAACTTAAGGCTAAGTAGAATACTAATACTTGGCACTCTTGAAAGAGATTTCAGAAGTTGAGTTTAAAGCAAACAATTTTTAAACCGTTTTTATTTCAAGGAAGTTAATGCTGTCTCTCAGCAAACTTCCAGAAGACAATTAATATGACAGCAAAACCTAAATCCACTGCTACTTTCAGAGGAGTGCTTCTGATACAATGACTTCTTTGCATTGTTTTCTTCACCCTAGGAAATCTTCTTATCATATATCCCAAAGCAACTTAACAGCTTTTTCCATTTGGATATTAACTTATGCTCTTACAAAAGGATAAGGCTCAGCATCCCACCTTGTGGAATTAATTTTAGATCTAACCACAAACATACAGGATAGGACTGTGGTGGAGGTGAATTATATTTTAGGTACACAGAGAGGGATGTCTTGCATACCCCAAATCCCTGCAGAATCACCTTGCCAAAACAAACAAAAAAAAATACAACTCAAAGCTTGCTTGGAATAAAGACAAATGATTTAGTTGTTATTCTTCCCACCACCAAAGAACTTTGCATTTCAGGCAAAGGTTGTAAGGATTTCAAATTTAAGTACATGAAAGCATATTTTGTGCAGATTTGAAGAACACATTTTTTTTCCTTGACTTTACCATTTTATAAGCAAAGTTCAAAAGTCAGCAAAAAAACCCCCACGTTCATTTTGTCTTCCACACACATAATAATCTCACAGTCACAGAAGATACAAACACTGTAGAAAGCATGAAGGCTATTGCAAGAACCTGCATTCAAATGACATCATTCAACTACCTGCTCAAATATTCTGCCTCACACGACAGCTACACAACAGTCCCAGATGATGGCAAGCTCCACCTAACAGAGCTGTGGAAGGTTTCAGGAGTTAATCTGCAGAACTGGAAGGGAGAGGATAAGAACTTAAGAGGGAATTCTGCTTCATCCCTTCCTAAATAGGAGGAACCGGTCCAGAGCAGCAGTTCTGCTGCATTTGCACTTCAGTGACAACTCTGTGAGTTTGTGGAACGTACGCATGAGTCTTCCCTCTGTATCAGAGAAAACCAGCCTCCTCCAACCTTATCTGCGAAGATAAAGAAACCTAATCGCTTACCTGCTGCTCGCTTTCGTACACTGTGTCAATACCCATTTCCGCTTGTTATTGTGTCGTCTTCCCTCAAATAATTCCTCCATTTTGGTCCAAATTTTGCATGAATACATGCCTTCTCCAGAATGAAGGACTCCAGCACACACATATTGAGCAGTTATGATCTAGGCTAGCACTTAACAAATACATATTTCACCTACAACATGTGACAGCCATCTCCCTTTCCTGGGAATGGAAAGCACAGTCAGCAAAACAATTACAACACTTCTTTAAGAAATCATTCTTAAAAAAAAGAATACGTTTACTCTACAAAACACAGCTACCCTCGGTTTGTTAATAAAATCATTTAATGCTAAAATCATACAAGGTCTCGCCTCAGCAAAGGGAGACTTCTTCCACATGCGATGTGCTCTGTCCCAAATCTCTAGTATGAATAGCAACCGAGAAATATTTATAGCTCATACTGACTTTTTGTTCAGCACAAACTTCAGATTTACAGCAAGATACTGGGTCAGATTCATTCCAAATGTAGACTAATATTATTGAGTCCATTTACAACAAGGATGAATGAGGTTCATTATTACTCAGCTGCAGCCCCTCTTCTCTGTGGCAAGCTGCCAACAGGGTTTAAAATCCAAACAAAAACACACCTTTAACCTAAAGGCAGCATTGACTGCATACAGACCATTCAACCACCTGCACCAGGGCTCTCTGGAGGGCTGCAAGGGGCTAGGCGGAGGATGTGTGCTTAAAAAAGGTGCTGCTCTCCAGTACCTCTGCTGCATTTCATCCACACTTCCCTGTTCATGTCCCCTTTTCCTGAAGTTTTCCAGCAGGCTCGCATCAGTCCAACTCTCCCTTCAAATACCTCAGAACCCCTCTCCCTCGAAGTTTAGCCAGCGGCTCCTGTAGAGGTGTCTGAGCAAGCAGGAACGCCATCCATTGCAGTCAGCGGGTCTGAGTGTCAGCCTGCTGACTTCAATTAACTTCTCTCCATGCAGTGAACGGGATTAGCAGAATTAAAGCAAATTTACATTTATTAGTATTTGGACTTCCCTTTCCAGGCTTAGAAAGAAAATAAATACAGTACAAGCAAAGTTAACTTTCTTCTTCCATTTTTAGCTGCAACTACAATTTGAGTAGCAATGACTCATTTGAACTCCTCCTAATAAAGTGGTCTTTATCCAATTATATTAGCCTATCAAGCCAAAGGCATTTATATTTCTAAACATAGGCCAGTGGCCACACAAGGTACTTCAGCCCTGAGGCTACATTAATGGTTTGGTGAAAGCCATTAATGACAGCCTACAAGATTCCCCTACAGTTTAAGCTCATTTGTTTGCCATGTGCCAGGGGCAGAATTTGACCTTACCAAAAAGGCTTTATGAGCACTATGAACCTTCCATTCCACAATTCAATTTAATGAAGAAGCCAGTTTGAATGAGACTCCGTAATTTGAGGTTAAAATCCTTCAGAACTAAAGTCATAATGGCATTTTTCAGTCTGGACCAAATTCACATAACTTCGTTATACAACACTGAGGACTGGGATACAATGGCAGCGTGGATAAACTGTAACAGCACTACCAGGACATCACCAGAATAGACGACACACAAAACGTGCCCGTGCCGGGTGCTGTGGGGTTTTTTTTTCCCACCAAAAGTTTCAGAAACATGGGCACTGCTACAGTTTTTAGTAATTTCTTTCCGTGCGGGTATGGATAAACTTTGATCCTACATGGCTTTCAATAAGAAAAATAAATACAACTGTTCGGGGTGGGGGGGAGAAAAGAAAAAAAAGCTGTTTCAAATCCAACATACATACATGTTTGGAAGCATTCCACCTTAACTACTTCTGTAATTATCCACCTGAATACAATGCAATTATCCCTGGGTTTTTTGGTTTTTAAAAGGACAGTACTACACCATGTAGCATTTCCTGTTCTTTCTTAGATACTTGCTATATCTCAAATGGCTGTAAAAATGTATTTGGAAAACTGAAAATGTGAAAAATATAGCAGAAGGTCTTCTCAACCTGTAGTGTCAGTTTTAGGTTCTTTGAAAAAAGAGAACAAGATTAACCATCTGTGGGGTCAGGACATCCTTTGACCTCTATCATATTCTATCACAGAAGAAAATTTTAGTTCTATTTTTAACATTTTACTTTCACAACTTACAGAGAAGGCACTGGGTCAGCAAGCCAACACCCTGCAATGTCTACTGTACCAGCTCTTACATTTATGGGACAGGCTTCACAAGACATGGACCTTGACCTCACACGTTTGAAGTCAATGTATTCCCAACCACGGTAAACCACCTCGCCTCCACTCCCAGGCCACAAAACCGGCAGCCCAAGGCGTTCAGGTGGCAGCCCTGCAGTCATCTATGTGGCCACGTAGACATGTACAGAGTCACCCACACGGGCCGGACTGCAAGACCGGCCTGACAACCCGCCACCCAAGCAGCCAAGAACTTCTCCAGGCCGCAGTCCTGCCCCTCCACCAAGGTGAAGCAGGCCACCAGTGCTCCCACCTGAACCGCTGATGTTAATGCCACGCTGGGGCGGCCTCCGAGCCCCAGGCGGGTGTCCCACTACCCCCAGTGTGGGTGTCAGCACGGGCAGACCCGCCGGTGAAATGGGATCCCAGGGGACTAAGGGAAGATAAGGCAGGAGAAGGAAAAAGGCAGGCCCCTGGCTAGGCCGCCTGACAGGAGCTGGAAGGTGAGCGGAGGGGCTGGAGCAGGGGCTGCTCCCACCGCTTCACCGGTTAACAGGGAGATGTGGGCCAGTTATTTTTGTTCTATTGCCTCTGAGGGGCTAGACAAGAGCCCAGACCGCAAGGGAGACGCAGGGCCCGCCGCCGGGCGAAGGCGGACACGCTCCCCCAAGCGACCACCCCGAGGAGAGGCATGGACCTCGCCGGGGGGGGNGGGAGAGGCATGGCCCCGGCCGGGGGGGGGGGGAGGGCACGGACGCGACTACAACTCCCAGCGTGCCCCGCGGCCGCAGAGCCCCCCGCAGCCGGAGTCCCGCGGCACGCCGGGACGCGTAGTCCCGTACCCCCCCGCCCCCGCCGGGTCCGCCGCCCTCACCTCCACGATGCGAGCGCACTGCGTCCCCTTGCCCGCCCCGGGCCCGNNGGAGGGGGCGGCGGAGCAGCAGCAGGACAGCGGCGGCAGGGCGGCGGCCAGGGGGCGGCTGTGGACCGGGAGGGGCGGGGCGGGCACGTGCGCGCAGGGCCGGCAGCTGCGGCTCTGCCCTCCGCTGCGCACCGCGGCTGCCCCCGGCCCGCCGCCCTGCCAGCCGCTGCGCAGCCTGCAACGCGCTCTCCTCCCAGCCCGGTGCGCAACGTGCAACGCACCGTACTCCGGTGAACGCTCGCCCTGAGCAGCGTGTGACCGCCCGGATCGTGGCGAAGCGGCCGGGCCGTACCGCTGCTGCGGGGGCCGCCTCAGTGAGGGACGTGCCGCACCGGCCACCGAGCCCCGACGGTTGTCTCAAGCGGGTGCCCGGGTGCAGGCCCTAACTGAGCCGCGGGCGCTGTGGGCGGCTCATGCCCCGGGACACCCGGCTGGGAAAGGCCAAAGCCGGAGCGGCGCTCCAGGAGGACCGGGCAGGCGGGACGGCTGTGTCGGTTTGATTTGAAACCCACCACAGTTCGACACGACAGGACTCGGCCCGGCCCGGCCGGGCGATGGCGGCGCCCACAGGCGGCGGCGCCCCGCGCTGCCATGGCGACGCCGCCGCGCCTCACTGCGCTTGCGCGCTCCGCGCCCTCCCGCTGACCGTTTATTAGGCCGCTGGCGTTTTTAAATCCCCTGCGCGCGCGCTGGCGGTTGGTTCCCCGGGGTGCGCTTTGATTGGTCGAGCGAACGGTTCGCCACCGCGTGTCGATTGGGTCGGAGAGTGCTGTGGGGGTGGGAGCGCGGCCGGTTGTGCCTTCTGATTGGCCGGCGGCCTTGGCGGCGGGGAACGAAGGGTTGTTCGTGGGCTGAGGAAGGCGCTGGAGCGGGGCGGGAGGGGTTGGGTTCTGTCCTGTCCTGTCCGGTCCTGTCCTGCCGCGGACGTAGCGGCGGGAGGCGAGGCGGTTCCTGGGGCTTCCCTGCAGGGAGTGCGGCGGTAGTTAGGCCTTGGGGAGGGGGTGTCACTGGCCGCTCCTGTCCTCCCTCAGGGGGGGCTGGCAGGCCCCCTCTGGCGCCTGGCTGAGGGAGAGGCTGTCGCGGGCAGGCCCCGCGCCTGGGCGCTGCCCCACGCCGGTGCCCCGCGGCAGGGAGAAGAGGAGGGGGCAGTGCTGCGGGCGACCCGCATGGACTCTCTTCTGCCCGGCCTGGATCTGAGGTACCCGCTCCGCGTCGGGGATACCGCTCTGGGAGGGTCTGCCGTACCCTTCCTCGCGACGGGGGGAAGGTGGTGCAGAATCCCCAGCCCTTCGGGGCGCACGCTGGGCCCGATGCCGCTCTGCGAGTGCGGCTCTGGTTATAAAGAGCTGTGGGGGTGTGTTTCTGGTCCGTGCTTGCCAAAACCTGCTGAAAACAGTGGGGCTTTAAAAAAGTTTCCCCTCTTACAAGCCTAAGTTAGGACTTACTTTGGTAGGCGTTTAGCTTTTAATGGGAATCAGTTAACCGTCGCTGGAAACGTGAGAGTTAGGTGAGTTGCTTAGAGGGCTGCCTTAAAAATAGAGAAAGTTCTTTCGTGGGAACTTGAGGAAATGCAAAGAAAGCACCTTGGCAAAGTTTGACGCTTCAGATACCTACAAAGGAAGTTCTTGTTTATTTGTTAAAAAGTGTTGAGATATTTGCCAAATGATGTGGACTGTCAAATGTTTTGTATTTGACTTAATGTACTTGGTTTAGGCAACTCTTAAAAAAATGTAATCCTGCTTGTGTAAATAAGTTTACATAATTCCGTACTAATGTCTTCAGGCCTCTTTGAAGTCTGATTGCAAATTTTGCACTGTATTATTTGCATTAAGCCAAGGCTTTATTTCAGAAGTCTTCAAAGCTTAAGTGGGTTGAATGCTGACTTTAAAAAGCAACTAAAACAGGGGTTTTGGAAGCTGATCTAATGTTGAAGATTGCTAAGTCAAGATTTTCTCTATGTCATGGGAGTTTCTAATGACTGATAACCTTTTCCTTTCCTGCAATATATCCAGAGCAGCTTTTTCTTGAGCTTTATCTGCAAACGTGTATTTTGGCCTACATGTCTTCCAAGATTACATGAAGGAACTGTCAGGTGGAAAATGCAACTTTTGTGTTGGCTTTGTAGTTCATATCCTTGACAACTTCCGAGGACAAAGTTTCTGCTTCATTGGCCTGAACTTGAAACAAAAAAAAATACCAACAGCTATGTATCCTATATGTTGTTTTTCTTACAGTGTTACTCCTTTGTTCCTCCTTATAAATGGTGTTTGGAAGTACTAAGCTTAATCCATTTTCCTTTCTTATTTCTGTGATCTTCTTCCCAGATTTGTTTCCGAAAGGATGGTCCCTTTCAGTTTTCCTCTGTCGAAGTGTGCACTTTGGGACCCAGTCCCTATGGGTGATGTAATTGGCTCACATATTACCTATTACAGGTATGAATAACCTTTTTTAAGCGGCTAAACATTAAAATAAATTTAGAATTATATGATTCAAAGCCTCATTTTATCTTTTGAGTCTAGTGTATGACAAGGCACAAAGAAAAAAAAATAACTGGTGTGTTCGTTATAAAGCGTATAGGGATTTTCATTGGAAAGATTGGAGAGTTTCCCTTTCTGGGTTGCAGGTGCCTAATTCTAAAGTAACTTACAATTTCTTTCTGTTTCCTTCCTATATGGAAAGGTGTAAAAGTAACTGCATATTTGTAGTTTTCTTTAACATGTTTTTCCTTGTCTCTAAGTATTTACAGAGGAAAAAAACATTTTTGACAAACTGGATACAGATACTGTGCTTCAAGTAAAACTTAAAAACTAAGCATTTTGCTTGCTTCAGGAATCTGGATTAAAATGCCAAAAGTTCTGATGTTTTTTGTTTAGTATGAGTCTAGAGGCAAATCTGAAGCACTTGTGAATTTCTAGGGCAGGATATTCCAAACCTGGCTTGTGGAGGGTAAAAATTAATCCTTGTTACTTAAATGGGTAATTTTTATATAGATGTTACAAAAATCTTACTGTTATTAGAGCAAGTATACACATATATGTGCATATAAGGGTGGTCAGCCCTTACATACAGGTCAAAGGGGCCTCCACTTGTACTTGCCATATGATGTTCTTTGAGTTAATATTAAAACCTCAAAGTTTTAACAAAGTTTAAAATAAATTACTTTTATTTTTATGGAGGCACTTAGTTAATCTTGAGCAGGTAGGATATGAGCCATCATCACAGTATTCACATAAACCAGTAGTTTCACTTTCAACTTTGACCTCTTTCCAAGTCAAAATCAGATAAGCTATCTCAAGCTAAAATAATGTTGATGTATTTACTGCCCTAGATTCCAAGCTTACTACCTTTTTTTTACTAAATAGTGATTTTATAATTACCTAATCTTTCTCCATGCTTGCTTTCCTGTGTCATTGAGCCCAATCTGCTGCTGCTTTAAGCGTCCACTAAACATCGTGCTAAAATGAGAGAACACCACATCAAAATTAGTTAAGCTTTTAGGCCTATTCTACTCTTTAAACTTAGGAGACTTTTTAGAGGTTCTGTGTTTTGGTCTTAATGTTTCTAACTTTTTCCACCTCCTGCTAAAATAATTCACTTGTGTTCATCTCTGGTTCTTGTGACAATGTTGTCCTTCAGATGAAAAAGCTTTTCTCTTTCCTTGTTACTTATTCTCCACAGAAAAAAGCTCTTCTCTCTCCTTCTTTCTCCATAGGAAAAATTGTTTCCCCTCTGATGCTTGTTTGCTGGACTAGTCAAGCTAAAATATTCTTGTTGAGATGATCATACAGAGCATTCTGTGGAGCTGCTCCAGTTAAAATATGGCTTTCTTCAATATGAATAGTTGGGGTGATACACAGAACAGGAGCTAAAATTCCACTGACATTTTATACAATGTTGTTAATTCTTACCTTTTTGTTGTTTAGGGCTTTGGGCTGTTTCTGTATGTTTTCTTTTTAAAAGACAAAAAAAAATGTGGAAGCTATTGCAATATAATAAATAATTTTGTAAAAAACATTAAAAATAATTTTGGTCTTAAACTTGCTTATTGTCCTTCATAGAAACCCAAAGTTGTCTATGATGGAGAAAACCTTGCGACTTGCCTATCGCCATGCTAAGCAGAATGAAAAGAAATTATTTTCCTGTTTTTTACTTGGGAGTCTTGCAGTAGATGAAGGTAACCTTAAACATCAGGTAGACAAACAATATTGGTTGGTTGAGTAAGCCATTATCAAGGAGCCTGAGTTGGAGTTTGTTTATTTATTTATTTATTTTAAAGATGGAGAAGGCATAACACTAACAATAGACCGCTTTGATCCTGGTCGAGAAGTTGCTGGTGGATCGGGCAAAATTCCAACTGCGTCTCTTCCTGGAGACTTTTTGATTCCATGTACAGTTAATGCCTGGGGACCTTCTTCAGATAACATTATAGTGCACAGTGCGGAAGATATCAGCTTGGCTTTCAAGGTAGGCAGCTCTTGGCAACTTTTGGGTCTCTTAAACAATAAACTGTCTTCTAGTCAGGAGACTATGCACAGGGCTTGATTTCCAACCACCATCAATTTCAAACACAGCAAAGTTGTGGCTGAAGCAAGACTATTTAGTTGGTTATGTGAAATAAGTTGCCTGAATGTCATTGAAAAGTGTATTGGAAACTCTTAAAATCAGTTAGTCTTCACAGGTGTTTAAGGATCACACAGTGTTTAATCTTGGACTAGAATCTTGCTGTCTGACCAAAGTTTTTCAGCTGGTCTGACCACCGAAACCAGCAAGACAACAGTGATTGCAGCAAACTTACTTAAACAAGAAAAAACAGCTTTTTCTCTCAAATCTCTCGTGAATGAGTTGCAGTATTTGCGCAATTGTTGATAAAGTATTGTGACTTGCAAGAAAGCATATAAAGTCTATGTAGGTTAGCAGTTATAGCTGAAATGTGTGCCTGTTGCTTCTGTGCTCTGTTGTAGCCATATCATCTCATAAATACACCTTCCATTCCTGTAAATGTTTACCTGTAGTTGTTGTGTGTATTTTGTTATACAAATAATGCTTAGTTCACATCTAAACTTTCTCATGACGATACATCCAGATGTTAAAATAAAAATTTCTTGAATGCAAGCAAGAAAACTTTGACAGATTACCTTGAGCCTTCTAGTTGCCTGTTATGTTATTAATTTTTATACAATTTAAGTAACCCCAGGTTTTTGAATACATCATAAAACAATGCTAAGATATGCATAGCTTAAATTCAATTGTATTTTACATTATTCATTATATTCAGTATTGCCTTGAGCTTTGGATACCTGGGTTAATGGCTTTTTATACAGTGCCTACTGCAATAGTTGCTATGATGAATGATTTAAGTTCCTAGTGTAATACAACTTGAATCATGGTAGTCATATGAAGGCCATTTAGTGTATTTAAATTTTTTCTCTTTTCCCTACTTCTAGGGTCTGCAGCACAGTCTGTGCACTAAAGAATCACTGGATATTTCTAAACTGCTCACTGTTAGAGCTCATATTGTTTTCACAGAAAACCTGGATAACGTACATTTTAATTTTCACTGGGCTTCTATTACTGCAGCAAATATCTTGGAATATACCCCTGTGAAGTCTGTCCCAGTTATTCCCACAGCCCTAGCAAGAAATTTGAACAGTCCTATGAATATTGCACAAGTTCAAGGAACTTATAAATGTGGGTGAGTAAAGGGTGACGCTAAAGCTATCAAAGTTGCCTGGCAGTTTCTTGCATTTCCTGAAGTGGGTAGGTAGGCAAAATCTCAACCAGTGCTTTGCTTTTTACTAAAATAACTGGCATAAAAATAACATAACTTCTTGGACTTGGAAAAATTTAAAACGTTATAAACAAGAAACAGGAAATGGGGTGGGACAAAAATCTTAAAAAATCTGCTTCAGTAGGAGTTCTTGCTTTTGACTTCAGTAGAAGGATCTTCCTACTGGGGCAGGGGGACACACCTACTTAATATAATAAATATAAACAGCATCCAGCTTTTTAAACAATATCAGTGCTTGCCCTAGAATGAAAATCGGATGAACGTGAACCAAAGCTTTTTCTGTTAATCATGCTTGCAAGATGGTATTGGGGAATTGTCATTCTGACTAATAATTTAGTAGGGTGAACTAAGGATAGATCAGAGAAATAATTTGAAGCAACTGAATGTTATGTTATTTGGAGAGAGACCTTGTGAATGCCTCTCTGAAAGTTACTCTTCAAATTTAACGTGACTTGCACTTCTGTTTTTGTTGTGAGTATCATAATACTAAGCAAGTTTTGTCATTGAGAATTCTTTGATACACAGGGAATTGATGAAAAGCTGAGGCGT
>VYZW01033924.1:5239-21405 GCA_013401315.1 Balaeniceps rex
TCTGCACAGAAAAAAAATCCATGAAGAAGGACTCAGGCTCAGGATGTCCATGCTAAGTACTAGACCAGCACTTACCTGTAAAACTGACTTGTTTTTTTTTCCCTTGGTAACAAGCATGGCCATAACTGATCAAGATCTTTTGGCAGTTGATTACAGATGATCCTCCAGGATGTCACAAAAGCAAAAAGAACAGCAGCAATGAAAGACAACAGACTCGAACACTAAGTCAAAAAAATGTTTTTAAGCCTTCTGGAGGGGACACGGAAGAAAAAGAAAGACGAATATATACAAAAAGAATAAAAACGCTGCATATTCAGAACTTCTGCTCTGAAGGGTAACATCATGTTCATTATTGTACTTCCCACCCCCTCCAAGTTTTTGCCAAAGATCCAATCCCAAAAGTAGTGTATGCCTTTAGATAGACCTAGTTTGTGTCTAGAAAATTGGTGTATCTGAAGTAATTCTCCTATATGCAACATTACCCTTTCAGTTTATGAACACTGGGTTTGCATTTTTCTAAACAATAGAAAATTACTTTCTTGGGAACAGTTTTAAATCTACTACCACACCACGAAGTGCCGTACACTCAGCATTACAAAAGTTCAACATTTAGCAACTTAAATCACGCTGTGAACAACAAAAAACACATTTCATCTACAGCATATGCAGAGAAGTTGGTAGAATCTGTTAAGTTTTAGAAGTAGTATTGTTTGTTTGCCGATTTATTTAGTTCTTTTTCATAATGCTGTATGCCACAAATCCCTAGCTCAGATCTGAAGTTCTAGACCTATTCTACCTCCCAACAAGACCTTTTTGATGCCTCTGATGGAGAACAGGAAGGCAGTACTTTATCTTGCCTTGGCTTATTATTTTAAGTTACTTTGTAAAATAACCTTGAGAAGAAGATATCTGTAAATAAACAACTGCAAACTTGAAGGAATCTGCTGTGGTACCTTTCATTGAAGCCATTATCTTTACACAGTACAAAATAGAAGCCAATATTCGGTGATGGAAGTGGAATACTCAGTAGACACAGAAAACTGGAAATATTCCTAGTGAGGGGGGAAAACTCACAAGCATTAAATCTAGCAAGTGAAAAAGAATGTATACCAGGTGGAAGAGACTGATATAATGAAGAGCAGAATGAAGTTCTGTAATAAATACGTAAATGAATAAATAACCACAATAAGACACAAAGAAAGAAACTCTTATAAGCAATTCACGGCTCCTACCAAGGATTTATTTCTAACATCACTTTTTCACATAAGCTGCACAACACTAATGGCAACTACAGCCATCACAAATGTAAATGTGTGAATAAAGAGTCTTAGACATGTAGTGCATACTATGGAAACATTTAATTTCTAGCTTGTGAGTTTTTAAGAGTCAGTATATGAAATCAGGTTTTGCTTTGGAACTATTAGCTCCATTTCCATTTAAAAAGAAAACAAAATGACAAACCAAACCCTTAAAAGCTGGTATTCAGAATAGAATTCTAAAGAGATTTGGAAAAGAAGCTTCAATTGTCATTCCACATTAGGCAGCCATGCCAATAAAGTAGGTGTGGCCCTTTTCCCACACACCTTCCTAGGCCACTTGTTTCCATCAGTGATGCCAGTACAGTTGCCCATTGCATCACACAGTGATCAAGCTGAAGAACCAACCAGTTGTGAAACAAGTGGTAAAAGCTGGGGGAGGAGGGGCTGTATTTTTCCTGGCAGATGACTTCTCTGATCCATTTCACCATGCAGCTGCACAAACAGCTGGACTAGCAAAAGAAACAGGATAATATAAGGATACAAATAACCAATATCTACTCAAGACATCATCGCTGCTGAATTAATGTACTTGGACTTGCAACCTAAAAGAAAACCATTCACTTAAAAAGGTACCTATAGATTTTGTTCAGTTCAATAAAGAAATTCTTAGCTAACCAGTTAAGCAAACACAGGACAGAATACAGTTGACGCCATTGCCCCCTAAAATGGAAGAAAAGTCAACATTAAAACTAAAAACAACACAATGTTCACATGGGAGGTGGGAGGGGGAATCTTATTCCATACTTATTCTCAATACTAATCTGAAATTACCACTAGGTTTTTTCTGCTGTTTTTTTGTTTGTTTTTAAACTAGGTGCCTTTTCCCTCTGTCCAGTATTCACCATTACAACACTAGTAACTTTCTGTGAAATTCCAGGCAAAGGTTAAATGACACCAGCTTAAACAGGTTTGTTTTCTAAGCAATTTATTCCCCTCAGAAAGACAAGGTGGACTTCTGTTCCCGCTGCATGAACAGTCAGTCAAGCGATGCTTTTTCTTGCAGAAGCCTCGCTTTCCTTGCATACCAGGCCAATATAGAAGGCCATTAATTATTGTTCTCATAATTAGTCAAGATTTGCTTTTTTTTTTTAAAATGCTGAAAATCACTTCACTAAACATGCATCACATCCTTCTTATGTGCTTTAGAAATGTAAATGATAAAAGCCCTGCCTGTTTCATGTGTTTTTAAACCACCTCCAGGTGGTTTGTTGATTGTCCAGGAACAATCAATTCTCTAGAAGTCACTCATTTTTACACTCAGATCACAGTATAGTACAACTTCTGTCTATTATGTATCCCAAGACAACTACTTTTTCACAATTTATTTTACTGTAAACATTACTCTTACACATACATATTTGGAGACACAGATACAGTTGGACGGCTGGCTCCATTTAACTCACTGTACTATAACTATACTAAGTATATTTGTAACACTTACTCAGTATAAGCTGACATAGTCACAAAAAGAAAACAATTTTCATCCTCCTCTTCCCTATCTTGCAATGCTTCCTTCCCTTGTGTTGATGAGAATTAGGTGAACTGGAAATTCAGTTGGGAAATTCCATTTAAAAAAATCCAGTCCCAAAATGGTGGTCTTAACCTCAATCACCTCCCTGATTTGATTCATCACACAAGAGTTTGTTTCACGTAAAGGAGAGGAAGCACACGACATAAGCCACCCTGCATAAAAGATGATGTTTCTTTCAGCAGTAGTACTACCTTATGCCAGCTCAATATGTTCCTCAAATGACTGCCAAAGCTCTTTTACCTGCCACTGCTAAAGTAGAATAAAAACTCATATCTCAATAGTTTACAAAATCTATCATCACAGTCAAGATGAAATCAAGGATACCTGTATATTGTACAGAGCATTTCGTGTAGTCACTGAAGAACTGTTTCACCTTTTTTTTTTTTTCTTCTAGTTTATATTTTTAGGGTCCTGTCTAATTGCCTCCCTCGCTTCCATCAACAGACAAAGCCACAACATTCACTTCCCAAGTTACATGCAAATAATTTCAAAATGCCTGTATGTAATATGAACAGCATCCTCTTTAAAGTTTTGATAAAGATTTTTTCAAAGTTTCATTAATGCCATTAACTAAACATTCAAGCGTGCTCAGTACACTATTTGCCAAACTCTGCAGATAATCAAGATATATATACACATATTTTTAAAAGCTTCCCACTAGAGAAACGTGCCTGTTTGGAAGTTAATGGCGCTCTCGCACAATTTAGCGACTGTATAGTCATGGCATATAGCATTAAAAACGCTTCTACTTTGTTATAGAGCACAGTACTTCTATTTTGCAGAAGAGTAATTTATCTTGAATAAAGACGAACCATCTATTGGTGATCTGCAAGTTACAGTGCAGTCAAGCATTTACATTCTTAAACAGTGGACAGTTCTAAGGGAAAGGTCCTCCAGTACCCAGATAATCTGTTACCTTTCGCCCTTCCCCACTGCCAAAGCATCACTTCTTTAAAACCCGAATCAAGACTTCTATTAACCATTCAAGTAAGGAATTTAAGCATCATCTACTAGGAGCTATACTGACAAAGAAACATAGATCAAGGTCTTAAATGGAAGCATATATAAGAATTAATCAATTTCTAATCCCATAAGTGAAACTACTAACTTTTAAAAATAACTGCAAATAAATCAAATCACTAATGTGAGGCAACTTAGATGTGGCCTCACCCCTCCTCCTTTTTTCAAGGGTCCGTTTTGAAGAATTTTAGTCATCTATACTGTTCAGCCTGTTCTAGCAACAAAAATGAGTCAGGGACGTGGGTCAGGATATCTCCAGCTTAGTTTCTGTTCCTTCCACACACATTTCACACTTACTCTGGCTCACACTCTTCATATAGTCCTGTTCACAATGTCACTCTGTGCCCACACATCTCTTCTCAAATCATCTCCATTTAATTCTGCACACACCACTGCATCATACCTTCCCTTTACTCCAGCAGACTTAAAGTGTTCTCATTCCTCTAGTTTTGATCTCCAGTTTGATCTTTGTTACAAAACTCACACTCCAATAGCAGGAACCAATACATCACTTAAGTGATGTTCCACTTAAGTTTATGCTAGGGCTTTTACTGTTGTTGGCATTTCCCCCACCACCACCACTGGTAAGAGAGAAGACAGTAAACATTTGAGAAATAGCAACAGAACAAGCTTTACTTACCTTGAAAATACCAACCCAGTCCTTCTGATGAGGATGAATAAACTGGGTCAGAGTGTAGTGACATTCAAGGTGTGTGTTCGGAAGGTAACTTTTTGCCACATTTTGAAAAATCACATGTGCAAAATTGGAAGTCTGCAAAGCGTTAGCTGAAGATGGAACTTCTTGAAAAGATGACATGATTGATCTGTAACAAAATTGTAGAAGTTGCTACTTCAATATAGTGGAAAAATGAGTTAGGTTAAAAAAATTAATCTATTTGAAATAGACAAGACAGAGAAACCTAACAATTAGTTCCTCTGTTCCGAAAACAGATAGCTATAGACCAAGTCCACCAAAGTGCACTGCCTCAGCATCACTCCAAAACAATCACCTCTCAGAATAAAAGGGCAGTCATTTCAGCGATGACATCAATATGGAGAGAAAGCATTGCTTCGCTGAATGCCCCCAGTATTATATCTCAGATACAGTGGCAGCAAGTGGGAAATAAAAGCAGTGGTGTGAAAACAAAGCAGGGTTCTAACTTAATGAAATATTCTTAATGGTTCTCGATGTGGCAGGGAAGGAGAAACAAAGCTTCGTAGTTTCCCTACTTTAATTTAAACTTTTCTCAGGATCTGTACTGCTCAGTGCTTTTCACATCCTTTTTATATGTGAAGTTTGTCTTCCCCTCTCAGTAAAAGTAACAAAGTTCCATTTTAAGACATTTTTAAAAAACAAGAAAGTTTAGATAAACAGGAAGTTTTTGTTTGGGGTGGTTGTTTCNTTCTTCAAAAGGATTCTCTTGCCTCTGTTTAGCAGTCTGTGGGCATCTTTTACTGTTCTCACTGTAACACATATGCTCCCAGCCCTGCATGTTTAGCTTCATTACCATAAACAATGGACTTCATTGATACCGGGAACATTTAGGTATGCACGCAGTTCGATGGATTAACACTAATCAGTTGGACTGCAAAAGCTTTTAATCATGCTTTTCATTCACCACCTCATTCAGGATACACAGTGCTAAAAACTACAGCAACGCAAGATGCTTCACAAGCAGAACAAGAATGTCTCTTCCTCAGATTCGGCAATATGTGCCAAAAATATAAGATGGGCACCTGAGAAGTTTCAAGGGTTTGATTTCAATGTACAATCACAAGTTATCAAATATCAAAATCATCTGATATTAGGAGGACTGGGGCCTTATATATCTAACACATTTCTAGAAAGATAAGCCATCCTATTCTTGCAATTGCTATAAAAAGTAATCTTATGCTGACCAAGCAAATTCACACCTTGAATGAGGTAACTGCCAAGTGTGTGACATAATATCACTGAAGATACATGTGGAAACCAATCCCAAAAAGGGATGGGCCACTGCAAGTCTCAAGAAGTTCAAAGATTAAAGGCTGTCTGTGTATTTCCTATAGCCTTTTAAAACTTCTTTTCACCAGTTAAAAAGTAAGTAGCAAAGAGCTCATGTTTTCTGAAATAAAATGCACTCTGAAGTAAACAGGTATTCATCATTCAAAACAAGGAAAAGGTAAGTGGGGATTATTTAGGTTTAAGCCCTCAACGTTTTAAGCTTATTACTGCCCAATTTTGTGTAACACATGAAGTACATATTTTGATGTATCAGATGTTAAATAAAAAGCAGTTTTGTACCCTGAACAACACAGGTAATAACATAAAATGCCAAGCTTGTGAAGATTAACAGATAGAAAGGACAAAACCAAGAACTTACACAAGCAAGAAATTGAGTAAAGATCAAAAGACAGCTTTTCAGAGACAATAGGGTACACATAAATCCTATCTGTTATCTAGCTTCGGAGTCCAGAAGAGCGTACGAAATTTTACAGCATAGTAAAACCCTGAAAACTCCCACACCTCTCAAAACAAGGAATACATTTAAGACATCTCTCAAGTCCACTCTGAACTATAAGTGGTATGAAGCAGCAGTTTCTACAATTCTAAAAGAAATGGAATAGCCTTAATTTTTTTCAAGTGCAACAAATTCGTTCATTTTTAGTAATTCAGTAGTACCTGAAGCCAAATAATATTGACATGAAACAGACTGTTTTAATTTTCATTACCCAGGATAACTACAAAAAGAGTAAACAAAGCATTAATAACAAAAACAACTGAATTTAACTCCTTTAAAAACAGGTCTGTTTCAAAAATTGGAGTTTATTCTAACCACATATTACAAAAAAAAAAAAAACGCCACACCACAAAAAAAAGCCCCCAAACATTCATTTCTGCATATTGATTGCCAGCTACCACAGCTGAGTACTAGCCTTAGTGAAACCAGTAAAGGGAGACTAGTTTCCAAGACCAAAGCAGAACTATTCACAAATCTGAACTCGTGCAGACCAGCAGAATCATCTGGGATTACTGCCCCCCAGCAGGAAAATCCCCAGAGCTTAGGCGAAGCTAAGATCTACTTACAGTTCAAGGATAGTTATGGGGATGCTGGGTGCTTGTTTGCTTAGCTCACAGCTACCGGTTGGGAAAGAGGGGAGGTGGAAGAAGAGGAGGAGGAGGAGGAGGAGGAAGAGCTACGCTTAGGCTTTATTACTGACATGACAAGCGATCCTCTCGGGGAACCCGAAAGACGCGTTTGATTTTACGCACCGAAAATGACGGAAAGAGGAAAAGCTCGTCAGGCAGGAAAAACAATAGCAGGACAAGCCGCACCGCCCCAGCCAGCTCCTCCCGGAGTCCTCAGCTGCGGTCCCAGCGGGACGGGGCGCACCTGACACCCCCCATCCCCTACCTGCCCCACTCTTCCCCGCTCCGCGGGGCCGGCCTGCGCCCTGCCGCCTCCCACCCCTTCCCCACCCCTACTCCGTCAGCGGCCGGGCCTCACCTGCCCGCCGCCGATCACCTTTGCTCCGGGCCTTCGCAACGCGCTCGCCGCCGCCGCAGGGGGAAGGGAGCCCCGCCGCCTCCTACAGCCCGGACCCCGCGCCCCCCCGCAGCGGCCGCCGCTCCCCGCTTTCTCCCCTCCCGACTACGACCGGCCCAAGACAGCGGGGGGGGACGGGGGGAGGACCGGCTTGCCAGTGGCGCAGAACCGAGGCCCGCGGCCTAACGGCCCCGCCCGCCCCAGCGGCTGCCGGAGGCCGGCAGCAAAGAAGCTGTCAGACCTGCCCGTACCCCCCAGCCAGGCCCGGCACAGCCCCTTACCTAGACGGGCGCGGAGGGCGCCGGGGACATCAACATGGGGCCTCCGCCATCAGCGCCTCACAGCCCCGCCCGGCCGCCCGCGTCACTTCCAGCACCGGCCCTGCCCGCGCGGGGGCGGGCCGCCGGAGGGAACCGGCCGGGGCCCGGGCCGGGACCGGCCAGTCCCACCCCACCCCGCCCCGCGTGAGGCCCCTCAGGCCTTCGCGCCCTCCCACAGGCACACGCCTTCAGGGGGGCGAGAGGGCCTGGCCCTCGCTGCGTTCGCAGCGTGTGTAGAGCCGTGCAGCTGTTACCTCCATAAAGTGCACCTGCCCCCTACCACAGTTCCCTCCCTTCGTGTTCGTTATTACAACATTACCTCTATAATGCTCACATACCCTAATTTAATCGCCTCCTCCTCTGTCCCGTTTCCAAAACGCAGGTGTACTTGCAGCTCGTAAGTCGCCACCGTTAATCTCGCAGCCTTCGCAGGTCTTCCCGAGCCAATGGAGGGGTGAGATAAGAGTGACCGTAAATGCTTACACACGGTTCTGCTTGCGTACGGTGGCAGATCTCCATGAAAGTACATGACCTCAAAAATACACTGACTCTACTTGATTTTCACCCGAAGTCGAGTCATAGATCACTTACCAGAGTAACGGGGCCGAGCAACAACGAACAGCGATGAGTAACCGTCATTGGCATGCGGGACTTCTAGCGCGCCCAACGTTGGTTGCTACCACAAATTGTCTTCAACTTACCTCTATGCTACTACTGTTTCTTATATGTTTTCATGTGTAGTTTCAACAAACAGGTTATGTGGACAGACATTAGAATTAATATTATATTATAGAATATTACAGAATTCATTATTAGGATTATTGACTTAGGTTTTTGACAAGTTCACCCGCTTTGTCATGTCAGTCCTAACAGAAATGAAATTAAGCTGGAGCATAGAAACTGTCCTTTTAAGTAATTAAGGTTATTCATTGTACTTGCTTCTGTTTAATGCTTCTTGTTTCTGAAAACAAGCTTATGTCTTCAGGTGTCTCACAGGTTACTAAGTAATCCTTTGATTTGCATACACAATTAATAATCTCTTATATCATCCATATATTCCATTTTCCCTGGAAAGCAATAAATTCCCTTCATTGTGTTAATAGATCGTTTTAGAAGACAGAAGAAGTGTATGTGCAGCACTCTCTCCTTTAACACCAGATCAATTTTTGTAGTGGAAAATGAAACTGGTACGTTAATCAGAAAAGCAATAAATATTTCCAAGGAGCTGGGGAGAGCTATTTCTTCTTATCTTTACCCTCCATTTCCTCTCCTCGCTGCTCTTTGCTCTGTATGACCTGATAAAGGGCTGTCTAAGAGTCACAGGACGCTGTTCTCATGTGGGCTGGGACTTGGGAAGAACTTGGGGTTTACAGTCACTAGCTGGGAAGTATCGATGTTGGTGAGACTAACAAGTAGTTTTGCTTTCATTTAACACCATTATAATGCTGGTTTATGGGAATATAATGGGAAGTTTGAAATAAAGATGTTCTTTGGCAGCTAACTTAGTTTTTACAGTGAATGCTTGGAAAAAACTCTGTTTCCTTATTAAAAAAATTATCCCCAGTTCTGAGTTTTTTAAGAAACTTGAGGTATTTCTGTGCTCCGTTCATAACTGTTCAGTCAGTCAAAAGAGTTAGTTATGGTTTAGTCATAATTCAGTATTAAGTTATTATTTCTACTGCTAAGTGTGTACATAAGAGGTAGAGCAAACTACATATGCCGCTTGTCACATGTACTGTGTAAATATTAGGACAAATAAATCAATAATAATATTTTCTTGTACTTATATCCACAATTTTCAGGGAAAAAATTTATTTTTAAACTCTATATCTTAACCACATATATATAGTGGTTATAATATGTATAATGTAAAAATATTTCTTCAATTATTCAAATTAAGAAATAAATGCATGATTTAATAAGTGTTCTCATGTATGTATTTGTATCCTAAGTTTAGATGCCAATCTTATCCCTCTAGAATTGACAGCTATTCTACAGAAGGATGGTGCAGAGCCTTTTCTCATTTTGTGATTGCCCCTTTGAGAAATGAAGGACTTTACCCAAATGGACAAGTTGTGCACTGTGATCCCAGGATCAACAATCAATATGTTTGTACTGTACAAACAAAGATTTGGACCAAGAAAAATGTGATTGGAACTGGTGAAACTTGCACTTGCTCTGAGAATTAATGGTTGAGTGCCTTAATCAGTCTGAATTTTCTAGGCAGGGATCATGAGATACTATCTCCTGAAATTCATCCACATGATATAAATCTTTTGGAAAACTTGCTCTTGAGTAGAAAAAAAAAACCCACTATTTTTCTATCTTTGCCTACATTCTCTGCAAAATATTTAAAATTGTAAAATAAAAAAAAAGTTTGATCAGCATTTCTAGTGAATCCCTAGTCTTGTGAGACTCTCTAACACTAATACATTAAGTGAATTAGAAAAGCTTATTACAGGTATGATGGCAATAATCCCATCTCCTTCTCACTTGATTTTCACCTTTCCAATCCCATGGATTTCAGTAACAGGAAATTGTTTTCATTGAAGCTAGTATTTTACAACAAATGGTATACTTTTCACATATACCAGAATTGTACTCTAAGCACGTACAATCATGTTAAGCCAATATTTGGGTGTGTTTTTCAAGGAAAAAATGGTGAATGTCAAGTATCTTTTTGATGCAATTCTCCCTACATATGTCATAAAATCAGAACCATGGAGGTTGGAAGGGACCTCCAGAGCAGGTTGAAGGAGATCACATTGCTCAGGGCCTTGCCCGGCCCCGTTTTGAATGTCTCCAATGATGGAGATTCCACCATCACTTAGAGGACCTCTTCCAGTTGTTGAAAACACTCATTGTAAAAAAGTTTTTTTACATCAAATTGGAATTTCCCATGTTCCAATTTTGTCTCTTGCCTCTTCTCCTTTCACTGTGCACCTCTGAAAAGAGTTTCATTCCATCTTTTCGACACCCTCTGCTTAGCTGGTTGTAGATAGAAATAGGGTCTTCCTGTGGCCTTCTCTTCTTAAGGCTGGAAAAAATCAGTTCTCCCTCCTTTTGTGTCTATATGTACCATTCCCAAAGAATATATGTCTCAATTTGTTGGTGAAAAACATTTTACCAGGGTATTTATTTGGAGATAAAAAGCTGGCAGAACCCTTTTCTTAGTTTCTCAATTTCTTAAGTGCATAAATATGAAGACAAATATACAATGGCAAATTAAGATTGTGGACTTGATAGAAATATTAAATAAGGTAAAAACGTATGTGAATGCAGTAACTGAATTTGAACATTATTAGATTCAAAAGAAGTTTTAAATTCAGTCTGGGATATAAAAATCCCTCAGCTTTGTAATTATACTGAAACTTTCTTTGCCAGGATGAGACTAGTCCCTCTGCGGGCATAAGATGAATAAAACCTGTGAGCAGCTAACCGGAATTGCCAAAGGAAGTGTGGGGCAATTACGGACTCTTGGGGAACAGAGTCGAGCATGTTTGGAAAACATTTACTATTTTCATAACTACACTATCTTTTTAAACCTCTGAGTTCCTTTAGCAATTTATAGCCTTGAAATTAGAAATGGGTCCCCATCACATCTGTTTAACCTTGGCTATATTTGAACTTTTATTGAGATCCAGAGCCTAACATTTTTTCTGTTTACTTTCTGTGTTACAGCCTGAACCAAAGCCATGATGAGTTTTGGATCCAGCCCTGAATTCTTCCCCTGAGGCCCATCTTTGCTTTGTATGAATGACAGAAACATCATATATTTCTAGTTTTTATTACCAGAGAAAGGTACTTTATGTTGTGGATATTCAATCTATTGGCATGACATGATGATATTGATGAAGTGTGGTAAGGAAACGCTTCGGTTCTAATGATTTGATTTCATTTTGGTTTGACTCCTATTTCAACACTCCCAACTTTTAAAAGTATGGGCCATGTGAGATGTAAAATACATATATCGATGTCACTAATCGGAAGCTCTTTCTGGTCACGTTGTAAAGCACACTTAATCAACTTGTTTAAGATCATGTTACAGAAAGCTATTAACTATACTCTTAAAACAGTTACGTAGTTATAAATAATGTTTTATATTATGGCTGACAACACTGAATTGCCCAGCATTTAAGGAAGTCTAATCACAGGGCATGGAGACTTTGCCTTCCAGTAAGATGGCGTGGCAAAACTTTGGAACGTATTAGAAATCACATACTATTGCTAACATTTCCTATTAAAGACTCTCTGTACATTTTGGATTTCTTTTCCAACACTTAATTGCAGCTGATGAAGAAAAGCTATTCAAAAGCTGCCAGGATTTTTTAAATCTGTATGAGTGACATTGATGAAATTTGTGGGTTTTCCCAAAAGAGTATAGGTGAGAGCAGACATGTAAATTTTGTATGTGTGTGCATGTACGTGTGTGACAGAGAGAGGAGAGAGCAAGAGCTTACTCCTAAGGTGTGAGACTTGGCAGCGCTGCACTGTACAATGGGCACAAGAAACCGCATGTCTGTAAATGACCGCATTTGAATTGCTGTTATTTCACTGTTGGGTTACTGTATTGTTAAAGTGAAAAGGAATGTTTTTAATAAATGCAAATAATGAATTAAATGCTTGCACATACTGAGGCTTTACTCTCTGGTGTGTAATTAATATATGTGCACTGGAGACCCAGGTCTGGGGGAGTGTTTCATTTCTTATTTATGATGTTTTCAAGGTTTTTTTTTTTTCCTTCTAGCATACCTCTTACTGGCATGCACAGAACTGCATGTAAATGACCACTGAGTAGGTGTCACTTAAATCTTAGCAGATATAGAACAGGTAAATACCTTTGTTTTGTACGCTTTGGTAGATTTACTATTTCTCCCAGCCTTTTATCTTTGCTATCTGAAAGTAATAGGAAGCTCCCAAATGACCAACATTTTGTTTTCAGAGGCAGGAAAACTGCATGTGGCAGGAAACAAGCAATGAGATTTCAAATTTCTTGTACCTCAGGGCACAGCGCTTAACCCTGAGGGACGGAAAGTAGAAAGACACTTTCCACAGCTACCTACAGCATGCTTCTTGTATCCCCTTCAGGGTCCCCCTCCAGCACTGGCTGCCACCACTGACAGAGCACAGAAGTGTCTGTATACCATATCTGCAAGAAGCTTGGCAGCTTTCCTGTTTTCTCATGATGGTATATATTTTTCTCAAAGGATCTAAAGATGTCTGGGTCCTCATACTAATGCTGTCTCCTGCTCCCCTAACCTGGCTCTAGTAGTTCTTGTGTCTCCACCGCTTCACTAGTTTTTCTCGCTCCTCGGCTCCCTGAGCAGCTGCATCTGTCGCATTATGTGCTCGAGCTGGGGAACTTGGTGCTGCTCCACAACTCCCTGCTGAGGCTGGTACCAGCCGACTGATGCAGGAGTTTGTCCTGACGCTTGACTCAGCACCAAGGAGAAGGGCTGTTGGGTCATCCAGTGCACTTGTGAGAGGTTGTGCCTGGCCTGGGACTTGAAATGGAGAGTGGCTCACGCTGCTTTTCCCCATAGCCCCACATTCAGCATGGAGAGGGGTCTAAATGTCTTGTGTTGCTCTTTGTGTGGAAAACTTCTCAGTCAACAGATCTTGAGTTGAGGTTCTCACCTTCTCCTACTGCTGGAGTTCTTAAATTCCTACATTATGAGTTCTTAAATTCTATGCAAAAATAATAACCATATGGTTACATACATTATGTACAAATCAATTACTAGGAAGTGCAGTGCTAAAAGTAAAATTTGTCTTTAATTCATCCCCTTGATTATTTTTTATTCTATTGTGTCTATTAACATCGTACAGAGTAGAACGTTGGATTTGCTGTGCAAATTTACATACAGAAAGTAACGCAGTCTTTCTGATTTTATTTGATCAGCACCACTTAGAAATGCAAACTATATTTTTACCACACATATCCTATTGTCCTGGTTTCAGCTGAGTTAGAGTTACTTTTCTTCCTAGTAGCTAGCATAGTGCTGTGTTTTGGATTTAGCATGAGAAGAATGCTGATAACACACTGATGTTTTAGTTGTTGCTAAGTAATGCTTAGACTAGTCAAGGACTTTCTTTTTCAGCTTCCCATGCTCTGTCAGGTGCACAAGAAGTTGGGAGGGGGCACAGCCCAAGATAGTTGATCCAAATTGACCAAAGGGCTATTCCATACCATACGACGTCATGCTCAGTATATAAACCGAGGGGAGTTGGCCGGGGGGCAGCGATCGCTGCTCGGGGACTGGCTGGGTGTCGGTCGGCGGGTGGTGAGCGGTTGCATCACTTGTTTTCTTTTCCCTGGGTTTTGTTTGTCTCTCTCGTTCTCCTTTTCATTACAATTATTATTATTATTATTATTATTATTATTATTATTATTACTATTATTATTATTTTATTTCAATTATTAAACTGTTCTTATCTCAACCCGTGGGTTTTCTTACTCTTGCCCTTCCGATTCTCTCCCCCATCCCACCGGGGAGGGGGAGGGTGAGCGAGCGGCTGCGTGGTGCTTAGTTGCTGAGTGGGGCTAAACCACGACACCTATCATTTCTTTTAAACTTTCATACCTTTTCTTATTTCACAAATTAATTACCTTGTATAAGGAATATTTTAAAAAGGCAGAATACTGCAGTGCTTACATTTCTACAACTTTCTACAAAAAGAAACATATTTAATAAAAGGCTCTCCCTTTTGCTAATAAATATTTTACATTATAATGTAGCAAAGTTAACAGTATTGTCCAAAGTGTGGTTGCATGTTGTTGTGTTTTGGAATTGGAACCTTTCAGTCAAAATATAGTTTACATTATTAATATGGGTAACAACTCTTACTCTTTTAATAAAAAACACAGTAATGTCACAGCCATGACATATGGCTTTAGCTCCTACATGGCAAAGGATCTATTGGGCCTGCAATAAGTGTTTCGTACCCAAGCACCATGGTTAGAATCTGATTTTACAGTGTGTATTTCAGTTAGCTTTACTGGGACATGTCAGTGGACAGCATTTGGTCTGTATATCTGCATATTTTGAATATACCATGTTTGTGCTGAAGGAGACTTTTTAAGGCTTTATGAAACTGCCTGCTTAAATGCTGCCACTGAGACCTGACTGAGCTTGTCAGCAGTATCTGTTACTAATACTGCCTATAATTAGTGCAGCTTTTCCTTAAAATTGCGTGATAGAGGTGTACGAGTCTGAAAAACACCAAGTTATCTTAACAGTTTTTGAGAACTTTACCCATAATAAACCGCACATTGATATATATATTTATTTTAGCATTCCCAGAATCCAGACATTTTTCTCCGTGTTAGAAGAGATGCCAAAAGCAAATTCAATCTGTAGTTCTCTCTCTCCTTCCCAGACCTTTGTTGACTTGCGGTCCCCATCCTGCTGCAATTAGTCAACCGCCAAGGGAGAGTTCATTGGCTGAATATTCTTCCTAGTCCTCTTCTAAATTCAAATATAGTTAGCCTTAGTTTTTGTTGTATTAATCACAGGGTTGCCGGAGCCAAATCAGCTCATTTGTCAATGTGAATTTGCACCAGCTTCCAAGTGGGATGAATTTTTTCCCCACAAGAAAGCAGATCTTACGAATTGCACCCACTGGATGTCTAACATCATCCTAATTTGCCATTTGCATATTACTTTTTGATCATTTTACACTAAATATTTGACTTAGAAATCGTTTATATCACAACTGTACATGGCCCTCAGTATTATTAGGTAGCATGAAATATACTCAATGATGGTATGAAAGTTATTTCCAATAGGGCTTATGAAGAACAGCTGAGCAAGTACAACCTCCTGACCTCCAAGTGTTTGTTTACTGGGAACTATATTCCAGTTCTCTACATTTAATCTGTCTTGGACCAGGCTGACATTCCCCTACTAGATTTATTGTATCTCTAGAGGCTATTACAAACACAACATTGTCACTGCTTATCTAATAAAATGATAATAGGATTATATTACTCTAGTGATAATGATACATTTATGTTCACTTTTAGTAGTAACAAACCAAAGTTTGATTTCATGCTCAGTGAAGATAATGTGTTACTGGGGGGAAAAAAATAAACCATTCAAAAAGTATTTTTTCTTTCAAACAAATCAGTCATGGAAAATATTTTTTATTCCATCTTATTTGTAAATCAAAGCTTTAGTTTGTGTACATGAACAGGCATACTATGTCAGTTTTACAGAAATAATAATAATGAGGAAGTCTGACTCAGAAAACTCTGGTTTCCTAAATCAACACCTCTGGATTTTGGAAGCTTGTCATGGTTTTTCTTGTGTATCTTTTCCTAGAACTTGTCAGACATCAAAAGGCAGGCACAACAGACCAGATTTGCATTTCAATTATATTTATTTATATTCAAGATGTTCACAGTAAATTAATTTACTAGTGGTATTATTATTATTATTATTTTTTT
>VYZW01033926.1:5898-18777 GCA_013401315.1 Balaeniceps rex
AAGAAACAGTTCATGATTAGAAAATCCCATTAAAACTCACCATAAATCCATTTAATAAGAAATACTAAAAACAGCAGCAAGAGATGAAATGTAACCAATATAAACAAGATACATTCACTGCTAATCCTTTTCCTGCACCAAAAGCTCAAGATGACCAAGTAAACCTTTGGTTTTCTTTCCCATAATTCACTGATGTTCCTCCTACTCAATGTAAAAACAAGATACAGTCACTGCTAATCCTTTTCCTGCACCAAAAGCTCAAGATGACCAAGTAAACCTTTGGTTTTCTTTCCCATAATTCACTGATGTTCCTACTACTCAATGTAAATTAACCAAAGAGTAGACTGGGGCATGGCAGGCTATTTCTGTGTAATGCAACACGTTGTACCAGCTCACTACCCATAAATGCTGACAAAACATAAACTATTTCAGTGTTGCATTTGTTTGTTTTTTTCCAATCAACTGCACAAATAGAGATGGACAACACCTAAAGCAGAATACAGTCTCTCTAATCATTTCAGTAATATTTGCAGCTTTTCCCTTGACTTTTCCCCATTCCATTTTAAAGCTATTATTTTCACTTTTGTCTCCAGCCAAGTTTCCACAAGGAGACATTCACGCATGCCAGAGCAGCAGTAAGGCAGTCAAAAGAGCAGCAACTTCAAAGAAGCGTTATAGAAAGTATCACTGTCAAAAGTAACAGGGAGACAAGAAAAATTACAGCAGTGTTATCAAGCTTTGTCCTCTAGTAAACAAAAGAAAGCAGCCCAACTGAAAAGGACACCTGCTTTATAACAGTTTACAGTAGAAAATAAATTCCATTTCCTTCCCTTTTTACTATTTCAAGGAGAAATAAATTTATTTATTTGCTTGACACAAAAACCAGCCTTGCCAAAAAGCCCGTACTTCCTCAGCACACGGCAGAGGCAGGGCCCGCAGTACCTGGAGACAGGAACCACGCGTCCTTCTTGCATAACTGCTTTTGACTGCCTTGAAACGTATCCATCCCCGGCTCTTTGGAAGAACAAATAGATAGGTTTACACCGCAGTGCTGCCTTCAATGCAAGTTTTTCCAGAGAAATACAGTTGGAAGAAAACAGAAAAATCCTTTCCTGAGCTTACGCATATGCTCATAGAGCTCACTTCAAAATTTAGTGGTTTATAAATCTAATGTTTTATAACACTTTGTTTCATGCAACTCCCAAGTTTAAGATATTGTAAACCACAACAAAATGAATGCACAGTGTATTAAACATAAATTTAATATGAAATCGTGTTTCTTAATTTGTGCATGGATTCCATGTAATGTCATCAATGTAACAATGTGCTTTTTTAAAAAAACAATACATTTAGCATACTGAACTGAAGCTGTTATTTAACTTTATTCAAATACAAACTAAAGTAAAACATACATAATATTTATGAGATGACTTTTTATGTTTCTGTATTTGAGTTTGAGTATTAGAAGTTAATGTTTAACAGATTTGAAGAATAAAATTATTTGAGGTCACATGCTATGTATCTCAGAGTGAATTAATCCTGTATTCTAATACTTCATGATTTTTTCTTCTCTAATGTAGGGTAGAAACAAGAATGAATCCCAAATATACTGATCATTGTTTCAGATGTTTCTTAGATTTGGGCAATATGGGAAAAACTGATGAAGACCCCCTAGAATCACTAATGCCTACAACTGCCAAGGAACTGTCCTTTTTATAAAACCCACGAGGAGCCAACACTTGCAGGTGCTGTGAGCAAAATCCATACCTGATAATAAAAGCCAGAATTGCCACACAACCAGAATGGGACAGGTGAACAGGACAATGCTTTGCTACCATTTACTAGCCCATCAATTCTGAGTTGTACCCACTGGGGAAAGAAGCTGCTAGAAGCGACACAGTTTATGCACTCAGCTGCTCTTTAGAGAAAGGACAATCTGTACAGACAAAAAGTCTGAAAGTCTACAGTCACCTTCTACTGAAGAGCAGTCAATCAGCTACTAAAGCTACCTTCATAACACACTTGGATATACCCTCCTTCCGACGCTTCTGTGGTCATTTTTACTCATTCAATAGCTATGTAACACTATAACAGTGTTATAAAATCTTACACACACACACTTTTAGTAAGAAATATCATTGTTACAGACAGCATGCAGTTACTATTTCTCAAATCCTGTGTTATGTAGAGCTGGATTACCATGCATCCCTGAAAATAAATTCAGAGATCTATGAATTTTTATCTCATACTCCATTCAACCTGAAATTATCTCAAAGGAAGTAACTTTTAATTCCCGTTAGCAATTTTATGTCTCCTATTGTGTTGACCTTTCTACTCATATCACACCAAGATTAAACTTATATATATATACACACACACACGATACTAACACATTATAAAATATTGTTGTCTTGTCAACTGTAGCGAAGTTCACTCCCACTTTCATGACCATGCTCTAACTACATTGCTGATGCTCACGGTGCATTATGTCTCAAGTCATCGGTAACTCACTCAATACAACTCAATACATTCATGGCAACAGTGTGTACTGAAACTGCTATTTCTGAGTACGATTCTCATTTATGCTGAGGGCCATTAACATGCTTTTAACAGTGCTGAAGGGACTAAGCGTTAACCAACAGAAATGGTGAGTAACTTGCATTCAGATTTGCTGTGAAGTTTTTTTTCATTGCTTCAGTGGTGCAATATACCAATCAGGACATTTACTTAAAATTTATGTAAGACTCAGAAAAGTTTTAGTTATAAAACTAAGTGCCCATAATTCTGTATCATTGTTGGCAGTCACAGGAAATAAAGGCATAACAGATAAAAACCAAAAAATGTGAAAGCATTCATTATTAATGAGTAAAAATATAGTTTTTCAGAAATCTTATGGAGCTCTAGGAACACTAAATCCTCCTAAACTCAGATGCAACATTTCTCAGATAGTCCAAAACCGAGAAAGCTCAGCCACTTCTTTTGTCCGCTGATGTGGTAGTTGATTCTGCTCAGCCATGAATCCCTAACTCTTTTCTTTACCTCTCCTTCTTAGACTGTAGTATACTCTTGTGTTCCGTTTTCTTTGTCTGTTAGTCTTCTTTTCCCCTCTGAAACACATTCCTTCCTCACTCACTTCTTCCTGCGTCCGTTTTCTTTCTCCCTACCCATGCTTCCTTTCTCCTCTGACAAAAAAATATGAGAAACCCCATTATGTTTCAACATCACTGTTCAGATCCACTGATATAAACCAGTTTAAATGACCTTATTAACCACACAATATTATTCCTTGCTTCTAGGAATGGTGGGAATAAACCCAATAGCAATAGTGATGCGTCCACTTTGCAAACATAAATGAAAGTCTTTAGACAAAACAGCCATGGAAAAAGAAAAAAAAACATGTGGCCAAAATAACAGTCAAACTGTCAACCTGCCTTCTACCTATCCTAATCATTATTTAATGTCACCATGGCTCCTTCATGAATTCATTTAAACCCTCAGCCTTTTAGACTGTGAAATGCAATTTTTCACACACACACACACACACAGGGTATTCAACATCCAGGGTCAGCACAGCTACCTGCTTCCCTCAAGCATCTATGTATTTGAAACCTCTAGTCAAGACAAGTTTTATTAACTACATAGGAGCCACTGTTTATACATTTCCTCAAAGTAGAAGGTACAACTGCATCTACATGCCATCTGTACAGAAATGAAGCTTAATGGCAAAAAAAAAGAGAAAATATAACCATAAAGGGCATTATAGGAAAAGAATGAGGGAACAAAACCACTACATATACACCTACCTATTGCCCATGAGTCTCAAGAAACACTTTCTAATTCTCATCATAATAAAACCCATGTTCATTCTGCAGGAGTATACAAAAAAAAAAATCTATGTGCAAATTCCAGCGATAGGTTAAAATGCATTTTACAGGTGACTTGTTAACTAAAACTAAGGTAAATACAATATAGAGGCTATTACGCCAGTACACTAATATAATTACTTGAAAGCACAAAAGTACGTAGGCAGACTGACGCTTAAAGTTAAGTAATGACCTTTTAAAGTTACATTTATAAAAGAATCAAGAAAGAACTGTGAAATACTTGAAGTGTGCTGGGGTTTTAGTCAGCCTTCATCATTGATACAAAAACACAGTATGAAATTCCTACAATCAATGCAATTTGATGTTTCAGTTAACAGGTTGTTTCAATATATATATGCTATTTAAAGCAATCTGTTAATAATATAACCTAAGAAGTGGGCTTTGCACATACTTTCAAGTTCACCAAATAAGAGATCATTAAAATACTCATTTTGAATTAACCAATATAGCACTCACAATTGTGCTGGTTTTGGCTGAGATAGAGTTAATTTTCTTCATAGTAGCTAGCATGGGGCTATGTTTTGGATTTGTGCTGGAAACAGTGTTGATAATACAGGGATGTTTTTGTTATTGCTGAGCAGCGCTTGCACAGAGTCAAGGCCTTTTCTGCTTCTCACACCACCCCACCAGCGAGTAGGCTGGGGGTGCACAAGAAGTTGGGAGGGGACACAGCTGGGACAGCTGACCCCAACTGACCAAAGGGATATCCCATACCATACGCCGTCATGCTCAGCATATAAAGCTGGGGGAAGAAGGAAGGAGGGGACATTTGGAGTTATGGCGTCTGTCTTCCCAAGTAACTATTACGTGTGATGAAGCCCTGCTTTCCTGGAGATGGCTGAACACCTGCCTGCCGGTGGGAAGTAGTGAATGAACTCCTTGGTTTGCTTTGCTTGCATGCGCAGCTTTTGCTTTACCTATTAAACTGTCTTTATCTCAACCCATGAGTTTTCTCACTTATACTCTTCCAATTCTCTCCCGCATCCCACCTGGGGGGAGTGAGTGAGCAGCTGTGTGGGGCTTAGTTGCCAGCTGGGGTTAAACCATGACAACACTGTCACTTTGTAACATGATGACAACAAATATGCTCTGCTGAACTATCAAACTGGCCAGCAAACAGAAACAGTAGCTATATACTGAAGTATAAACCCCAAAATGGGTCCAGATCAGACACCTGTGCCTTTCTCTACAAAGTACAAGCCCCAGAAGCAAGCTATAGCATTTATTTCCACAGTATTGCAGAGGAACATGCAATTTCAAAAAGACTGCCAGACAAATTAAAAAAAAAATTTATAGGCAAAGAGGGAACTGTCCTCTTATGCGATTTCAATTCATATTAAATGTTCATTTATCTGCATTACAGTGCAGATAGGGAATAAAAAATTACATTGACATGATTGATTTGCTGGGTATATTTTAACCATGTAACTTTTGTGTCTTCTCCACCCTACAAAGAAAACTCAGTATTAGTCTCAATAAAACAAGTAAGAAGAGGACTTACATACTGGTAAGTGTTCAGTTACCATCACTTTTCAAGTGTTGTATCTTTAATCTGATCTCCTACAGAAATGAAGATTATGGGATCATATTGTTCACCTACTATTTTTTATGCTCATCTTTTCCAAAAAAACCCTAAGTTCATGAAAATTAGTATCTGCACAGTAAAAACAAATCCAAATGACTGTCCTCTGAAGGAAAAGCAAGCTGCTATATGTATTTTTGGCAGCAACCTGCTGGGCAATCAATACCCACACAGCTCTGGAAAAAACAGGATTATGGTGTTATGTGAGAAATCTGGGGTTACTGCAGAGGGGGGAAGGAAGGGAGGAGATACTAAGGAGCAAAAAGGATTTAAATCTACAGAAAAACAAGCTTCTTTCATTCCACTGATGGTAGAACAATATGCTTACCAATAAAGTATCTCAAAGGACTTGGGTATGTGTAACATCAGACTCAGTCTACACTACGAAACTCATTCAACACATCTTCTAATTCAAAATAAAACACAGTTCTCTCCATCTTCAGATCTTGTAAGAATTTCCCTGCTACTTACAAAATCTTTCACAAATTCTAAAGAATTATGGGTGGAAAATAAGTCCCAGCCACCAGAAACAAATCTGGATTTAGATTCCCACTGTTTCAGCTAGAATGATGGGAGCTAGTTTGTCACTGGACCAGCACAGTGCACTGACTCAACCCAAGAACCACTAAGCTCTTTTGAGCATTGGCTTCATCAAGCCCAGTTCTCTGTTCTCAGTCTTGCATGACACCAGGCAACATGCTCCCTGGATCTCTGATGTCCTAAAAAGTCAGGTAAGCATTATCCCTATTCAACAGTTAGTGGAACTGACACACATAGACATCCAAGATATATGCTCTTCTCTTTCATATCATGCTTATTTAAGAAATCACCAGCACCAGATATCCACCCCTCTTCTGCGATAGATTACTGAGGCTCACTTGCCTTTCCTTCTCTACAACACAAGCAGAAAAAGCAAATGTGCTACCTCTTCAGCCACTGCACTTCCCAATCTAGTGTGGAAACAAAGTTAATTTGATTTTGTTTAAATTGATATGCAAAGCTCAGAGCTGCAGAACTTGATCCGGGAATATAAATTGAATTCTGCCAGGCATCTTCAGCAGATGACTGGGGCAGGGGTTACCTAAGTCACCCCTACACACATCACCAAAGTCCACCTCAGAGATACTGGATGTGCAGCACACCCAAGATCAGAATGAGGTCTGAGCACAACACAGAGGAATCTAGATCAACAGAAACTGGGCCCCATGCTTTACTGCTAATGACACCATTCTTAAACCTTCCTCTTCAAATCCAACAATTCAAAAAAATGAGAGAGGAAAAAAAAAATCAAAGCTGTTGAAGAAGAAAAGGAAACAGATGACAGAACAGTTTCACTATCTGGGTTAAAAGAAATGTAAGAAAAGTGCAGTAAATGATACCTAAGAAACAAAAACCTCACAGATCTGAAAATACCCACAATTTTTGTCCTGTAGTATCTCCCAAACTTCCAGTAATCTGACTGGCCAACCGATCAAGCAATAAATTTTATGCATATTCACATGATTTGCCAGTTCTTCTTGAATTTATAACAACTATATACACTATATATTCATAGTTTCAAATGGCTTGGCCTTTATTTTAGTGATCCTGAATCAATCTTCTAGATCACACTTGGAGTGCAAACAGGTAAGTCAACACGTACGCTGAGTTCAAAGCAGAGTTTTGACACTACAAAACTGAATCTGGGAACAGAAAAGCTCCTCTAATAGTAAGTGTCATTCACAGATAAAGAAGCTATTATGCAATTTAGAAAGCTCTTTGATCTGCTTCTTACACTGAACATTACCTACTCCTTCTAAGTTCATCATGCTACTTTTTAGAAAGATGTACCAGTGTATGTTCCTCCACTGTTAATCTTCTATGAATTTTCTAATGTATTTCACCTGCATTACTTCCCCAAATAAAATTTTAAACTTAGAGTGAAATATAAATGTTGTATTCAGAGCACATGTATAAAGATTGAGTTCTATTGTTTATAAAAAAAGACTTCAGTGTATCATAGAAGTAAACAAAAACTTTCCTGTTACAGTAATTTTAAAAACTGCAAGAATCCAGAAGTAAGGCTGATAAGTATTACTAGGGCAGCTACGGCACTTCTGTAATTGATAGAGCACACGTGAATCTCTGACATAAGTATGGCCTAATTTCAAATTATCACCTGATAGGAAATGACTGCTGGATTCTTTGTACACTGGGAAGAGTGAAAGAAAAGTTCCTCCCAGCTACCACCTCACTAACAAAAAAAAGGCACGGAATTTGAGACATATACCATTTTGCCTTTTTATGCAGGCCCACAACTGCTCTTTGGCAAAATTGAAGTACAAGTCAATAAGACTCACAATGAAACATTACCAGTAAGTATAGTCATAATTCGGTAGATAGCATTTCTTTTCTAACTCTTAACTGGACAAGGGATTTTCTCAACAAAAGCAAAGGCTCAAAACATTTCCAGCATCTATGATCATGCCTAATTCCTCTGTCACTAATGAAGAATAGCTGGGGAACAGTCCTAAAATAGTTTCCAAACTGAAATCTACAACACAGAAGTATTTTCATACATACATAATAGCAGAAAAGAACAGTTCCAGCTTTGTCTATGTTAGGCTTTAGTGCTTTTTTCCAACTACTGCGAACATCAGTTCAGCTCGAGCCAGTGCAAAAACCAGGAAGACACTAGTGAAGACACACTGCTGCATTATTTTATATACAAAGCTACACCCTAAACCAGGGTTCACCATCACTATCTAAAGTATCAGCTGATGTCTCAAGCCTCCACTAGAAAGCTTTCCACCTTTGTTACTATGTTGGAACCAAACCAGTAACAGAAATACAACAAAACAATTTTAAGAAAAATTATTAACTGGCAATACCATTTCCAATTGTTAAGTCCCACTCAACTTCATTATGCAATCAATCTCTTAAAAAAATTCAATTCAAGCTTGCTGTTGATATAAAAGGAGGCGGGGAAAGTATAGAAAACAGAAGCAAAATATATACTAGTAGCATGCAGTACAATTCTTGATAGAAAAACATAGACGATCCTAGCAGAGCATACTAGAATGCTTCTGGACCTTCAGCATATTCGCTTAAACAACTGATACTAAGGTGACCCCACTGACTCATAAGGTAGATTGGTAGCTTCAGTTGCCATCAAAATATCAGATACACAAGTAATATTAACATATAGCAAACAAGACAAAGATATTTATATATTTTATATACAGCATAGAGACAGAATATAGAGGGTACTGCCATTAGCATTATCTGCAAACAATTCAATAAGAAGGTTAGTAATTGCTACTCAAGAACATAAAATGAAAAACCAATCCAAGTAGAAATCCAACACTGAAGTCCATGTTTTCATTTGCCCAACGTACAGTGGACACTGTGAAAAGCTTAATATATGGACACCAAAACTTCAAAACATAACATATGGTCAGACTGCCACATATTGACATTTCCAAATTACCAAATTTTACATGGAAGCAAAACAATGTTAAAGTTTCTTTAAGTTCTCTCCTCACTGGCCTTCATAACTAAGACAACTATTGCCTTAGTTTATACTTAGACTGAAGATATCACACAAGCTATTCAGAGAACACTCTAGCTCCACACTTTCTAAAACACAGAAAATCTACAGATTGTGACTCCACACCAGTTTTTCACATAGTTTATCACTTTTCTTCTTTTTTTTTTTTTTTCCTTTTTTTTTTTTACTTTAATGGAACTATGCCCATGTAAAATTCAGCTGACTGGACTAGCTTCTTTAAGTCAACTCCCACTTGAGCAGATCTAGATGAAAGAATACAGAACGAACAACTTACCCAGTGTTGTCACCCATAAGTTCCTGGCCACGCACTGTTTGTCTTTAACCTATGTTTTTAAATTAATTAGATTTCTCTAGTAATGACCTTTAAAATAGTTTAAGTGACCGTTAATGGATTTCCTCTGCCATTTGCCTTCAGCCTCTCTGATGCTGATGTACTAGTTGGAGGGCTGTTATTTCTGAAAAATAAGTGTCAATATTACATATCTCTACTTATCTCTTCTAGCAATACAACAGTAATATAACTACTGTTGTAATATTCTAGTAATAAATAATACTGGAAAGATTCAGTGAAAGAATACATATAAACTCGCCTTAAAAGTATTCTTCCTATTCCACCTGTCTGCTATGGCAGTCTGAATAGTAGCATTCCTAAATATCCCAAACTCCGCATGTGCATGATGCAAAAGGGAGAAAACATCGTAAAGTACATTCAGGAAACAAATACCTGTCAAAGACAAAAGTACTGAGTGCAGCATTCCATTAATCCCAATGAAAAGGTCCTGGGATCTGTAATGTCTTCTAATTTTCTCTAGAAACTACCATTTAAAGGAATGACATAGTTTAATACCCTAGCTATGACACTCACACTCATTCCTTCTCACAAACACTAGCTGAGAATTACACTCATAAAGATTTAACAGGGCACTTTAAAATCTACAAATGTTTAATGTCTAAAAAGAATCTTAACAGCTAAATTAAAAAAAAAGAAATTGTGTTAAGCTTTAGTTTCAATTAAATTAAACCCAGCCAACCAAACAATAAGTAGGAAAGTACTTTATTTCTCTGTAAAAATAGAATAATTTCTACCTATAAAATAAATAATAATTATTATTTATATATTAAATATATTTTTATGTATTATGATAATGGTCATTTACTTTTATCACACTGGTTTTTAAAGTGTGCTATTCTTTTGATAACTATTTAGCATGTTTTGCTCTAGTCATTAGTCAAATAGGTTTGTATGAATATGTATCCTGAATTCTAATTTAAGTAGAAACTACGATGTCAGTGAAGGATACTTGATATATCTTTTAAAACTTCACATCCATTTACATTAATTGATGTAATTTTCACAGTGTTGCAAGATGTAGGCAACAGTTAAAGCCAACACAGAAGTAAAAGCTGTTTCTATCACCTAAAACTTAATACTTTAACTTACTTTCAGCCATCTACTCTTGACTATATATTTCTTATCAATATAAAAAGCTTTGTAAACTTCTAGTATCATTGTATGGACACATTTCTCAATGCTTCACAAAAACAACAGGAGGGAAAACTGAGCACGTTAGTTCACTTTTCTGTTCATTTCAAATTCAAGTCTCATAAAGAATCACAAATAGAGCTCTAAAACAGGCGACCTTTCAATTTTTTTAGAGACTTTCATCTCAATCACATAAAAAAAGTAAACAGCAGCCTTTATATAAAACTTTCAAAGTAGTGTATGAATATACTGGTGTCTTCCAACAATATTCTGGAAAAGATCGCCAATTCATCAGCACAGAGACTAACCGTGCACTGAAACTATTATCCCTCATCTGATTTTCTGTCAAGAAACTCACTTCTATTTGGAAGATTCTCAGCTTAGTGCATCAAAAAGATTTTTCTGATTAACAAAACATGAATACACAACTCCTTCCCAAAATCTATTTCTTTTTGGCCAGCTTTTATTCAAACACAAAATTTCACTCTAATCCTTTCGCAAAATAATTTCCAGGTATTTTTTTATAGACAGCCTGTAAACCAGAAAACTAGCAAGCTATTTTCTGCTAAAGTTGGCACGGCTAGTGGACAGGCAACAACAGACATGAAAAGCTTATCGGTTTTTGGCCACAAGTTTTAATACTGCATCTTTGTTCAGTCTCTACCTCTGTTACCTGAGACAATCACAGTTAGACTTATACCAAACTAAAAAAACTGTATTTCATCTCAGTCTTAGCCCCAGGCCTCAGATCCTGAAATGTGCATTTGAAAGTATTTAATCCCCAGCCTAATAACTGACTCAAAGCTAACACACAAAAATAACACCCAATATCAGGACTCAGCACTGCAGTTTTGGGGCGTTTTTCTTCCTTTTTCACACATTAAAGAAGGCACCATAAAGCAATGGACAATTAGAGAATCAATCTCAGTGGGTCAGAACATGGTAACTTGTTAGATGTAGATCAGGGCTTGAATTAGAGGGAGGCTTGCTTGAGATTTTAGGCCCTTATTCAGCTCCCATTTCAGATTCCCCAAACCTCTGAAGAGATTTTTAATTTTGTCTCTCTTAGGTCAAGGAGACTGTTCTTCTCATTTTGTATCACATGCCATAACTTTTATAAAAAGAAGTGCACTACTGGGCTCAGGCAGTAACAAAGGATTTTGATGTTGTTTCAACCACTGAAGGTGCATCTAAAATCTGGATTCGTTCCATGCAATCAAAAATTATTTGCTAATAAAAGTTAATTACAATGTTTTAAGATACTGCCTAGTCAGTAAAATTTGCCTAAAGAAAATAAAAGTTTTTATTCAAGTAACCATCTTTTTTTTTTATTGTTTTACTTGTTTATACAGGGCCCCTTCCAGTTTTGGATTCAGCCTGGGCCGAAATATTGAGGGTAGTGTTATTCAGAAATTCTAATCTAATACAACCATACTTAATAAAAAGAAAGATTGCTGGAATTTGAGATTCCATATTCAGTCAACTTCTAATATTTGAACTGAATGAAAATATGTGTAAAAATTAAACTCTCTGAAAAACCTCTGTCATAAAATAATCAGGAATATCTTGTCTATAAATAAACAAGATAGTTAACACAAAAACATAAAGTCTATCAATTCCCATCTGCTACTTGTTTCTCAGTCTGGTTTACAAGATAAAAACACTTCTTCAGCCACCCTCCATCATATGCACCTATATAACCGTAACATTTATGAGCAAGGAACTAACCCACCTCTGCAAAAAGTCTGACATGCCAAGAGTGCCAGTTATTCTTAGAGTGAGGCATGACCACAGTTTCACGTAATTAGAGATGTTATAAAACGCATCCCGCTCGCCCCATCCCCCTCCACCACTACCACCATTGCAGGAGTGACTTGTTACACATCGCGATGAGCAAGTAACATTCCCTGCCCGGGGAAAGAGCGGAGATCTGGCCATAAAAAGGGCACGAGATGCAAACAGGGATCCTCCCCTCTCCGGGCCGGGAGCCGAGGCTGCCCGCTGGCTCCCGTGCGCACGGCGCGGCCCGGGGGCGCCGGCCGGCCCGGGGAGCAGCCTCGTCTTGCCCCGCGCCGGCACCGGCGGCACACGGGGGGTCCCGGGGGGGAGCCCCGATGGAGGACGGCAAGAGCTGTGTCCCCTTCTCCAGGATCGCCGGCGCTGGGAGAAAGGTGCCCCGGCCGCGCCGGGGAGGGGGTCACCCATTCCGGGCACCCGGCGAGCGGCACCCGGGGACGGAGGGGAATGGCGGGGAGGGGGCTCGGAGGACCAGCGTCGCCGCCGGTGAGGGCTGAGGGGCGACCGCCGCCTTCCCCCTCGGCGGCGAGGCGCCTCTCCCTTGGCTGCGTGCGGGGGACAAGGGCGGCGGGGTGAGGGAGCA